>JANAVB010009399.1:8768076-8832395 GCA_029216955.1 Iris pallida
GATTCAAGAAATCCTTTCCGTAACCGAACCCAAAGCCACCTCCGCCTTAACTCAGCCATGACGAGAACCTTAGCTCGGCTAGGAAATTGCCCCGACAAGTCGTTCCTGGCGAGGAGTCCTAGATCCAGTGCTGATTCTTCGTCAGGGCGAAGCTCCTGGTTTCCGACGACTAGTGGCGCATTGTGAGCTCCGACTCGAGCAACGCTGAGTCGATGACAACCACGAGAGCTCGCAGTCGACGATTCCCAGTGACCCAAAGTTCTCCGACGACGGTGATCGGTGGCGACCGATCCCAGCCGACGAAGCCTGTCTTCGCTTCCGACGCAAGCGATCCTCGATTTGTGGCAACGCACTGATCGATCGACAACACCACGTCAACTCAGCCGTGAGCTTCGATCGAGTCTCCTTCTCCGGCAACGGTGATCGAATCTACGATAAGCTCTCTTCTCTTCGTCGATTCTTGATCCTTTCCTCCTTTATTTTAAGTATTCGTGATCAAATTCTCCTGTCGAAATCTCTATTTCAGATTTTTTTCATCAACTGTTCGATTGAATTCCTGACATCACCAACCAACAGACCTATCCCCTGGCCAGAAGGAGCCGCGGTGCTGCGAGCTCGAGTCGTCGAAGTGATCGGTAAGCCGCCTCGAGTCATTTTGTTCTGTATTGAATGATTACAACAGTCGATCGATTTCAAATACTGTCTTGAGCATTCGACTAATCTTGATAATTCAATTACTGAATTATCTGATCTCTTGACAAACTATTCTATTCGTGTTGAGCTCTCTTGCTAGTGCACTAGGAAACTTGGGCTTCTAGCATAATTCGTCATTTGAGAGCTGAATTGACGTTAGATGAGATGAATTTTACAACAATTTAGGGATGAACTAGGGTTTTGTATTATTGAATTGGAAAAGTGCGAGAAAATACAACTGTAAGGAATTACAGGAAAAATAAAATTAAAGACGAGAGAAAAGGAACTGTAACAATTTTCTGATACTCTCTTTACTTCCTCTCTTTTTTATAGCTACAGCTAACAATGATACTCTTTATGCTGACGTGGCAAGAATTGTCACTTGAAGGCACTGATTGGTCCTTGTGCGGCTGAGCTGGCAGCTGACGAGGCAAAAGCAACTAACTCCAACAACTTCTACTAGTGAGCAAATCACTGATTCCACTAAACTCTGCAAGAAGAGTGACTGACACTCCTGGGTTCGTATCAATACCCACCCCTTTAAATTGACCTTGTCTCAAGGTCAAGGTAGAAACAAGATATGATAATGGTCCTAGTTGAAGTTTGGAAATGCAAGAACCATGAAGATAGGTACTGCTGTAGAGCCGAAAATATACCTGGATCCCATACCTCTGATACTCTTGTTGATGAGTTATCAAACAAACCAACACCTTGAGTGGATGGTTGTGCAGAAGTTGCAAGTAAATGGAGTGATGGGTGAATTCTTCTAGCAGCCGCTTCCTGTTTGGTTGTTTCTCACCTGTAGGCTTCCGAAAATAGATCATTCCCATCCCCATATTGCCTCTGATCTGCCAGGTACACTGTCTTCATAGATTCAACATATTGGTGAATGCTCTCTACCTTGGCAGCAACATGAACAACGATATCATACACATTTGACATGACATTAGGTAGAGACTGAAACAGAGCCAATCCTGAGCTTGAACTTATTTTGTCATGATCCATAGTGTATGAGCTTCTCTAATTCTTCAATCCACTGGCGACATTCGGTGAGGTATCCCTCAAATCTGGCAATTGTATGCTGCATAAAAGGAGAGGGTCTTTTTGGGAGCCTGATATTCATAGTACTGAATATCGTTGCTTCCTGATGTCTATCAGGTTCACTTGATGCACTGAAATCTGAAATTGTGAAATGATGTGTCATAGCACTTTGATCTTGCAGCACTATAATTTCTAGCATGGATACTGACATGTTGGTTGCCCTTATGCTTGGATTCCATATCCAAAAAACCCCATCATTTGTTTAGGTAACAAGGCCATACTATTTACCACTCAAGTGGGAACACATGATAGGATTCCCAGTGCCTGGATCCCATAATTTCATTTGGTATGACTTAGAGATTCCCAGGTTCCTCATATTCTCAGTATTGCCAACTAAACTACTAATGCCCTTACTAAGGTTAAAGCAAGATTTGTTGGAATCACCAAGGTTGAAGTCATGACTGTGGAAGTCTTCATGATGGATCTCCATAGTCCTCTTGCTAACTATATAGCTACCCATCTCCCTTTCAATGAATTTGAAATTATTTTCCTGAGGAATGGGGGTTAACTGCAGAGTTACCAGCACCAAGGATGGCTGCAAGGTAGGTGCCTCATGGATTTGCTCATTTGTATAAGGACTTTAGGTAAATTTAGAGTCATGTCTCTCTGGAAATGCTGCATCAAAAAGATCTTGTCTGGGACTCAAGGTTCTCGAAGTACAGGCCACCATAATCACTTTACAATTTGATGAAGAAATCTCCCCAGGTAGTGTGGTTCCCAAGCTCATATCATTCTCTTGGCTTGTACCTTGTTTTTCACTAGTAGAAGAATGAGAAGTATTTAATGACTCTTGAATCTCATCAAAAGAACTAGCAGACTCCCAATCAGGTATTTCATTCACTATCTCCTCTGCATAGTTTCCATAAACTGTAATAGTTGAATCAATCCTTCCTGATATTATCGGATTTGTTGCCACAGATGTTTGAAAAAAAGAAGATGTTAGTTCAATAATATTCTCAGTTGCAGACGAATCAAGGGCGACATCCTCCTCTGCTTCTATCTTCATTTTAACTTCTTCTTCGAGAAACAGGGACATATCATCGAACACCTTCAAGTCATGTTCTTCAGTTTGAACTTCTGAGTAAAAACTTTTGTAATGATCAATTTTTTTCTATCATAGCAGTAGCAGGCAGTGGAGAACTTGGGAATGTACTCGGCAAATTCAGCAAATCATTATTAGGCTTCTAATGTTGCTCTTCAAATGATTTTGAATCCTTTTTTACATTATATTTCTGAAATGTTGAAGTTAATATCTTGATCCTTGTCTCACGTTCCTTGTGCAGAGACATCTGAATGGAAAAGAAAGGACTTTGTGCAGCCATGGTGTAGTGTGACATAGGAGTCGAGAAGGATTGATGGCTCAAACCTTCATGATTCCTTTTCGATTTGGTAAATTCCTCCATCGTAAATTCCTCCATCATTCTCTTGAGTTTATTGAATCTGCCTTCAAATTTATCAAATCGACTATTCAGATCTAGAACTATACCTTACATTGCTCCCATGGTGTCTTCGATGGAGAGAAATCGATACTCATCCACTGGAACTTTCCTTCCTTCTGATGTCACTTCCTCGAGACTCGCCATGACCGGAGCTTCCTTCTTTACTGCTCTCGATCACAGGTTCGAGCTGCTCTGATACCAATTGTTGAGCTCTCTTGCTAGTGCACCTGGGAAACATGGGCTTCTAGCATAATTCGTCATTTGAGAGCTGAATTGATGTTAGAAGAGATGAATTTCACAACAATTTGGGGATGAACTAGGGTTTTGTATTATTGAATTGGAAAAGTGCGGTAAATACAACTGTAAGGAAATGTAGGAAAAGTAAATTGAAGACAAGAGAAAAGGAACTGTAACAATTTTCTGATACTCTGTTTACTTCCTCTCTTTTTTTATAGCTACAGCTAACAATGATACTCTTTATGCTGACGTGGCCAGGATTGTCACTGGAAGGCACTGATTCGTCCTTGTGCGGCTGAGCTGACAGCCGACGAGGCAAAAGCAACTGACTCCAACAGCTGCCACCAGTGAGCAAATCACTGATACCACTAATACTCGATACCACTAATACTCTCCAGGAAGATTGACTGACACTCTTGGGTTTGTATCAATTCGACAGTGAGCCGAGTCTGTGTTCGAAATGAGACTCTATGGCAGCATGTTCTTGTGCCTACAAGATAGAGTGGACACGAAACCTCGCACACGTATTGTTCCTTGAACTCTGTTGTTTTTGGTTAGATCTGAATTAGAGAACATATTGAGTTTTGATCATGTTACTCAGTTTTGGATCTCGTGTCCAGAGGTGGACCTCGCTATGTCCTAAAACATATATTCACTGTGTCAGTATCATTGCACGACATCGAGAAGAATTTCTCTGAGCACAGACACAACTAACGGTTCATGTTGAGATCAATAAGCAGAGTATCTCTGGATTCAGGCTTGGGTTGGCCTAGTAGATAATACAGAGTTAATAAATAAATACATAGCAGTCCTACCCACAACATCTCTTATATATATTCTGAATATAATGGCAGGCCAACCCTACTAAATAAATACAGAATAAATTTGAGTATAAACGGGCTAGGCCAGATACTGTTCACAGATAATAAAAAATCAATTAGTAAAATAAATAGTAAAGTAGTTAGTTGTTAATATTCAAGGAGTTAGTCAGTCAAGAATTAGTTAAATCAAGAATTGTTTAGTTAAAACTATAGTTAGTTAGAGGTTGGTTAGTAATCAATTATAAAATTAAGAATTTATTTGAAGACACGGGATTTTAGAAGATTCCAAATAAATTGGTAAGTTAAAAGTTTAAGTTAAAGAGTTAGTCAAGGGTCTATTTATGACTTGGAGTCTAATACCTATATATTGTCTTCTAGGTAGACTTAGTGCAATCCCCACCATTGGATAAGGCAAGTACACCTACTTATGTTTCTCAAGAATTTAGAAATGCTGATTTATTCTTCCTAGTCTAGTTGCATATTGTGACACTACTCCAACACGAAGTGGTTCTTGTACTAGATTATGCTTCTTTATATCAAGTTTCGAAACTTGTGATGTTGATTTCAGAATCATGGGGAGGAAAAATACCAAGTAGATATACGATCAACCCTTGTTTCTCATGACTTCTTGTATTGCAGGTATGTTCCATGTCAGCATCCAGTATTGCATTATCTGGTTTTACTTACATCATTTACTTTATGGCTTTAGTTTGTTGTATGGTTGTACTTTACTCAAATCCTGACTGGATAATTGAGGATGTGGACCAACACTAGCGGATTGGATGTTGTTATTGGAAGACAGAAGATTATGATATATTTTACGATATATTGGATGAATGTATAATGATAATTATTTGCCTGAATTTTTCTTCAGAGTGTTGATATGTAACTAAAAGACGGATAGTGGACTGTGGTTATGTGTGTGATAACTATCCCCGTGAATTGTCTTCTCGATATTAGTAGTTGTGATGAGCAAATCGATTCTTATGTGATTTGGTGATTCATGAGTTTAGAACAATATATTACCGCCGGTGTTGCAGTGTAAGCTGGACTTAGTCTCGTCCTCGTACCAGAACTACCGGGCATAGGTCGTGACAGGATGAGTTAGAGCTTGAGTGGTCTTATGCGATATAGGACAGTAGGAATTTGAGTCATATATATATATATATATATATATATATATATATATATATATATATATATATATCTATTATACAAAACACAAAGGTTTTTGAATCCTAGGGTTGACTGTGCCAAGATAAAGAGTGGTTGGAATTTAATCTTGGTGAATCAACGGTTGTGGGATTTTATGGGAAATCCAAATAGTGGGGTTTGCACTCATAATGGTTGTGGATGAGCATTATTGAGAGGGGGGTTTTTATGGAGAATGAGCATTATTGAGAGTGGGGTTTTATGGGGAATCCAAAGAGTGGGGTTTGCACTCATAATGGTTGTGGATGAGCATTATTGAGAGTAGGGGCCTCATAATTATTATTGTTCGTTTAAAATTGGGGGTTCAAGGTTTTTGGGGGAATACCTTAAATGAACCAAGCCCTATGGGCACGGGTTATGACTAGTATATATATATATATATATATATATATATATATATATATATATATATACTATCCAATGAGCACATTTATTTGTGTTCCTAGGAACTTAAATCAAGTTAGATCTAATAGTTGATCTATTAATATCTTATTTTAGGAAGGTTCAATAATTTATTGATAATCAAATTTTAATAACTTACAAATCAAAATATATAATTTATATTTAATTACGCCACCATTGGCAACTCTATTCCTGCATCCTCTCTCTCTCAGCCTCTCTTCTTCACTTGAAAGTTAGTCACCATCATTATATTATTATTGTTTTACTTTTATCAGGTCGCCTGTATCATTATTTTAGCAAATACAATACAAAAGTATGATCTTCATTCTGGCTACCATATGACAACACAACCTCTAAAAGAAGAGTTGTTCCTCTGTCGAAATGTCATGTAATTAAGTTTTCTGCAACATTCTTTGTCCCCTCTCCAACACAAAAAGTCTATCTTAGAAAAAATAGGAAAGACATTATACTCTGAACTCCTTCAAAACATCATTCAAAGAACATAGCTACTTGTGAGATGATGACAATTTCAGTGTTCACTTCTCCCTCTAATCATTTTGTAGTCATTATTTTGCATGCAAACTTATGAGTATATAATACCAATCAAGATAATTGAAGTATATTATTTCTTTTGGGAATTCATTAAACAAAATATTTCCATAATTTTATTAAACACTTTGGAATTAAGTCTGATGTCATCGGCCGATGGGGACGATAATGCTAGGTATTACAGAGAGGTGTCCCAAAACAAGCAATGTCAGTCATTTCACCCGTTATTTCGTCCTATTTGAAGGTTGAAATTTTGGGACGATTTCAATAGATATAAACTTGCCAATGGTGGACAATTACCATGTCTGGCTTTGGTGCCTACCCATCGATATTTGCCGGTTTAAAGAGTTATTAGGAGATAAACAATTAATTAAGTAGTTATTAGGAGATAAAGAATTATTGAACCTTCCAAAAATATGATATTAATATAACAACTACTAGATCTAACTTGTTTAAGATCCTACGGACACAAATAAATGTGCTTATTTGTTCATTGAGAAAGTATGCTCATTGGATAGGCTCTCTCTCACTCTCTCTTACTCTCTCTCTCTATATATATATATGTATATATCCAATGACACCCTAGCCTAGTGGTAGTGGTGAGGCATGCGGCCCGAGTGGTTAAGAGATCGATTTCCAGTGGAGAGCGTTCGACACAATTGCCAGTTCCAGTATATAAGAATTATATAATTATATATATATGATGTAGAAATAGATGTGTGGTCTCAGATGCTGAGCACCCTACAACTCTTTAGCTCATACTCCTACTACATATAACCCGACTCACTATAGCCTAGACATGCTGCGAATTTCACCCTAGATTTCTCTGTTGATTTCTTCAGCTTCCGTCTCGAACAAATACGAGCGCAATCTGCCTCCTCTCCTTCATGCATCATCCGACCGGCTGTCTCATCTCTGTCATCAATTCTCCCCTAGACTCATTCGTTGCACTATCTTTCCGATGCCAATCTTGGTATAAGATTGCCTAACAATTGAAGGGAGCTCCTGTCCCCCCCCCACCCCCCCCCCCCCCCCCCCCCCGCACTAGGGTTTGTTGTCCCTCTCCATGTCCATACGAAGTCTCCAAGATCTCCCCTCCTAGATTTCGTCTCAACCTCACCATCCGCTACAGCAAGACCAACATAGGAGGCCAAAAGTCATCAGCATCATTCGATCCAATTCCATGTTAGATAACTGGATCGGATAAACGGTGTCCGCTCTCAGCTTTGCCCCAATGCCAACAAAGCTTGGACTGTCATTGCTACCAGGAGTGACAATGGGAATAAAAGTAGAGGCTTCACCATAGACAGCTGGATCGAAAGAACAAAGAAGTCTCCAATCTCCATATGGCTAACTAGCTGAACACGTAACTGGATCGAATGAACAAAGAAGTCTCCAATCTCCATATGGCTAACTAGCTAAACACTGCTTTCTATAATAGGAGGCTCCTTGTGGTCCGTCGAGCTCTCCTCTAAAACTCTCATCACATTTTCTTAAAGTACATCTCCTATAGGATTTGGATGTAATGTCCTGCACCACACGGTGCATTACGCTTAGTCGATTGATGCGATGAGGTATGAGTTTGATTCGAGAAGGTATGTTTACAATTTAAATAAGTATTGATTGAGTTGGTTTTATGTACAGATATCGTGCGAAGTCCCTTGCAATGAGCCGAGGCGTAGGCGATAGACCAAATCAGTGGATGAGTATGAAGTAGTACGAAGTGTTCGCATGGTTAGCTTGGACGAGATGATCGTGCAACGAAGTTAAGGTGTCGGGCCGTATTGGCTCGGCGAAGCGATGGGCACATTGGCTTAAGGTGGGCGGGTTTAGACCCTTCTTCCCTACTCCTTCATGTCTAATAAAATGTACCTTGTATGCGTGATATCATCGATGAGTCCACGGGCGTGGCTCAAATGAGTATAAAGTCGTAGTGTGTGTCGAACACTAAGATATAACATTTAACTTTGAACAATTGAGGCGACATGTATCAAGTGCACGGGTCGCGATATGACATTGATGGTAGAACATTGAAAGGCAATATTGATACGTGCATCAAGTGTACGACTCAGAAAACATTGAACACTAGGCCTAGAACATTGAATGACGACGTCGAGCGTGCATTTGTGCACGAAGACTATGCATATTGATTGCATAAGCGAAGCGGACAATTTTTGGCACAACGTCAACTGTCGAAACATTGAAGGGTACGTTTCGCCCGTGAAGCATGCAGTTGTGGCACAATTGTCATGAACTGCTATTATGCGAATGACTTGGGAATAGTTTGATTTAGTAGATGTTGTGTACTGCTACGGATGTGTTCGAGACCTACGAGTCGTCGTTTGGGGCATCGTGCAGCAATATGAATGTGTTGGGGTATAGTATCGATGGAACTTGAGATGGAATGATGACGACGTGAGTTGATATGGTGTTTGAGTTGGACTTGAGAAGGTGTTTGTGATTGTGATGACTTCTTAAGTTTTGCACGTATTGCATGGTTGGACTTGGATAAACTGTGCACGGATTTTGGTATCCCTCGAACGAGTTATGTCGGAGCACCAGGACCGTTCGGCCTAGGAGGGAATTGAGATTGGTATTTGTGGTATACTTCATTAGGACATATTGTGACCGGCCACTGATGTGATAAGCCACAATACTAGTAAGTTCGGGATCCTTCAGATGCAGGACTGGCAATCCTTAATGGGAGTGATCGTCGACTTACATTGAGATACAGTCTATTATGGCTCGATATGCCATGACCTTTCATATAAATAGAGCCAGTGGGCTGAGATTAGAAGCGGGTGCAAGGACAAGGTCCCGACACCTTTATGATTATGTTTATGTTGTCGGATTATTGTCCTGGACTTTGGTTGATACAAAGATGTGCACGACCACTATGTTTATGTTATTACGTGGCTAACAGGGTCTGTTGCAGGAACACGGTACTGGGCAAAATTATAATTCAGTTGTTATCTATAACATGCTTTACTGCTTTGAATCTTGCCATGAAACTGATCCTAAGACAATAATAGAAAGATCATATAATAAGATACATCTTTTACTAAACTACTTAGTATTGGTTTATGTGTACGCTGGTAGATTAGTACTGATTCCCCACTAAATTGCTTGTAGGTTCAGAGAATGGTTTACTCTTGGCGGAGCTTCGCTTGGATGCGCTGAGACATTGAGTTCCTTAGCATT
Organism: Iris pallida; assembly: GCA_029216955.1. Taxonomy (NCBI): domain Eukaryota; kingdom Viridiplantae; phylum Streptophyta; class Magnoliopsida; order Asparagales; family Iridaceae; genus Iris; species Iris pallida. Next base: position 8,777,732 of record JANAVB010009399.1, read on the forward strand.
TCGAGGTGTGCGACTGCACTGGAGCTCGACATCCAATATGAGGCTGTTTCGACCAAGGGTCATTGGATGTGCTATAAAATACATGATGTATGGAACAAAGAAATCTTTTGTGAGCAAGAGAGATCATGAGTGTTGTAAGCCTGTTTGGTATATTCCTATTCAGAGCCTTTGTATTCCGCTGCTAATTAATAAAAGTGATTCTTTTGCATATTATGATGTGATTTCACCCTTTTTCGCTACTTATGTATTCAACTGAGACAACCATTTTGAGAATCTGTTATCTTGTCTTGCACGAGTGCAACTTCAGACTTGTGCGGCATCACGCCCCAACGAGTACGATCGATTCAGGTAAAATCGATACGAGGACGTGCGATTTTCCGGGTCGAGGCATGACAAAGTGGGTATCAGAGCAGTTCTATCCTTTGGACCTTGAATGAATATCTTTGATCCTGAGTTGCTTCCGCTATCGAAATCAGTTGGCCCTAAGTTGATTCTGTAATCGCATGGCTCATGGATCTGCTCGATGCTATACTAGATGTATCATATAATAAGTCTAAATACTTGTGTATCTTGCTGCATATGTTTGGAAATTTACGTGATGCTGTCAAATAACGTTGCAAGATGATTGTGCATCGGTGCAGCAAGTTGTGCGATGTTTGTTGCGTCAGTGTAGCACGTCACGAGATATTTGTTGCATCGATTCAACGAGTCGATATATGGGATGATACGTGTTATATGGCTATGTGAAAGGATAGAAAATGTGTTGAACGGATTCGAGTAATGGCTTTGGGTATCAGAAATGAATCATTGCACGAGTTGCAACGAATGTGATTGAGAAATCGCAGAGCGATAAGAGCGAGTCGAGTTAGTCGCTAGTCGAACTTGAGTAGATGAATATGTAAGTTGGCCTAGTTGTGTCGAGCTTCGAGTAAGCAAACGTGCATGTTGGCCGAATGTTAAGTTGAACTTTGAGTAAGCAAATGTCGCACTTGTGATCATGACCACCGAGGCACAGTTAGATCGGAGTAGATGTCAGACCAACGCTTAGTATGTTGCGAGAGGAATGACTCGATTTCTAAGTGGTATATGCAAGCGATAGCTATGTCAAACCGTTTGGTGACTTGCAATAGATGCGTCGAGCAATTGTGTCAATCGCAATAAGTTTGTCCGCAATGGACGGGATAGTGCCGAGACTCGAGTGGAAATGGTTCGATAAAATTTTGATGTAGCTTCGATGGAATTTGTTTTGAACGATCAGGCGTAGACTCGCATCAATGGATAATGAGTCGAAGGAGGATTCGTTAAGTATAAGTTGAACGATAGGCCGATGATAGTGAAATTATTTTGCGTTAAGGAAATATGATTGACTCGATTGGATTTGAGTTTGAGTAAGTACGAAGAAACTGTTGGAACAAATTTGAGTAGATCTGAAGAATTGGTAGTGCGATTTGGAAGTTCTATTGGAGAATAAGTGAATGACTATAAGGAATTAAAATTTGTGTTGCTCGATGATGAGAGCTAGATACGACTGGATTAATCTTGATGCATGCAAGACTTGACTCATATTCAGTTCAGATGATAACACTGATTACAACAAATTGGAATTTATACGAAAGGATGATGTTCAGGTTATGCATATCGACGATGGTATTAAGGCGTATCAAAGACGATATGCAATAACCCGAGGATACTCTGATTGGATGAACGAAGATTGTGTTGAACATTGTTGTTGGATGAATGAGGTACGAGTCGAGTTATTATTGAGATTGGATGATTTCGCACGCAATATTGGAATTGTACATAGCGTCTCGAGGTAAGGCACACGAAAAAAACATAAGTACGAATAAGGATACGAAGCGATGCAAGTTTACGATATCGAGATTTTGGTAGGTAACAATACGAAAAGTCGAACGAAGCGGTTAGAAGTTTTGTGATAGATGAGATGCGAGACGATTTATTTATTTGAGGATGCTTGCAATGAGTATATAGTGTGTCAGATAATGACCGTGAGTAGGTAGACTCGGTTTTGAGGCAAGTAGATATTGCATGGTTTGCAAAATTGTTAACGGTAGTGCATGAGTGATTTGGATGGTAGTGGCGCATCAGTTGCACGGGTAGGACGTGGTATTTTGGATTGGAGGGATTATGTCGGATTTGGTAAAGTCCAATAGGAATTGTCGGGAATTGATTTGGCTCCGAGATAGGATATTGCATGGTTCACAGTAACTGTCCCTCATTGGTGATCTATAATTATCGAGCGTTGCTTCGGGGTAACTGACCCTAGAAGACTTGATCGTCAAATCAAGTGAATGTTTGAGGCCCATAGGATAACCCGATGATGTCGCTCAAGAAATTATGTCGAGGATAGATGTAACATGGTGCATGTTGAGGATAAGCCTAGGTAATTGAATGTTTGTTATGAGAGTTGATGAAATGACCTTAGGCTAGATTGATATAGTTGGATTTCGATGATTGATTGAATAAGAACTTCAATGATTTTGTTAGTCGATGATCGGAATAAATATCGATGAATGTGCTTTGCGTAGCAATGCGAATAGGAGATTGCGAGAATCGTGCTACATGAGAGAGCAAGGAATTGGGGAATGACCTTCAGATTTGTGTCATAGATTTGGATTGGGTAACAAATAGACTTATATGTATGCACGATCGAAGTTAGCGATACGAACAAGTCGGGATTAGATTGAGAACTTGATTGGTGATTTCGTACTCAATAGAGGATTGAACATGGATGTATCGTAAGAGACATTGTGTCGAAGAAATTGTTGCCTTTGAGCATCGTCAACTCAAGTTGACCTCTTATGTCGAAGGAGACTTTCGGTGTATGGATAAGTTACCTAGCGGGGGTAGCCCCAGATGCGATGCATAGGTAGTTCGAGAGAACGCGAATCGTATTGGAATAGTTGCGTACGAGGCATAGTGCGAATTGTAGCAAAAAATTTTGGACATGTTGGACTTAGTCCATGTCATTGAGGCAAAATTTTATAGATAATTAGAAGAAATGCTTGAGTTGTGCGTGAGATAGAAAACGGTCGGACGAGTAAGCGCTGCGAAGAATTTGTTGCGATCGGATGCGCAACGACTTGATGCAACGCGTGCGTTAGATGGTCGATGAGAAACTTAGGGAATCGAAACTGCAGTTTGAATCATGTATTGCAAACATGTTTGAGGGATGATCACGTGTTATGGAATGACGCATAAAATAAGGATTTTGGGATAGCCGCTAAGATTGGACCAAGTCAAAAATACGGAGTGGCTCGTTTTGAGGATTTGAGTTGAACCTGTTAGCTTTGCTCGAATTATCTACCATTGTGCTTGGCTGAAATGCATATATTTTGGGGACGCCTTAAATATGTGTACGATCCAAACTCAATGGTATACCGAATTCAATTGAAACTGTAGGGAGGATCGAGTTGTGTTTAAAAAATCGTACGAAAGCTAGAGACGGAATCAGATAGTGAATCGAATCTGTGATGAGTAAATCACGTGGATCAAAAATTTGAGCAGTCAAGAGAAACGCGTGGATTGAGTATTTGCTTCGGTTCGAGGACGAACCATGTTCTGAGTGGTATATTATGTAATGTCCCGCACCACACGGTGCATTATGCTGAGTCGATTGATGTGATGAGATATGTGTTTGATTCGAGGAGGTATGTTTACAATTTGAAGAAGTATTGATTGAGTTGGTTTTATGTGTAGATATCATGTGGAGTCCCTTGCAACGAGCCGAGACGTAGGCGATAGACCGAATCAGTGGATGAGTGTGAAGGAGCACAAAGTGCTCGCATGGTTAGAACATACAAGGTGATCGTGCAACGAAGTTAAGGTGTATGGCTACATGGGCTCGGCGAAGCGATGGACAGATTGGTTTAAGGTGGGCGGGTTCAGACCCTTCTCCCATGCTCCGTCATGCCTAATAAAATGTAGACAACGAGCCGAGGCGTAGGCGATAGACTGAATCAGTGGAAGTGCTCGCATGGTTAACTCGGACGAGATAATCGTACAACGAAGTTAAGGTGTCGGACCGCATCGGCTCGGCGAAGTGATGGGCACATTGGCTTAAGGTGGGCGGGTTCAGACCCTTCTCCCCTGCTCCTTCATGTCTAATAAAATGTACCTTGTATATGTGATATCATCGAGGAGTCCACGAGCTTGGCTCAAATGAGTATAAAGTCGTAGTGTGCGTCGAACACTAAGATATAACATTGAACAATTGAGACGACATACATCAAGTGCATGGGTCGCTATAGGACATTGATGGTAGAAAATTGAAAGGCAATATCGAGACGTGCATCAAGTGTACGACTCAGAAAACATTGAACACTAGGCCTATAACATTAAATGACGACATCGAGCGTGCATTTGTGCACCAAGACTATGCATATTGACTGCATAAGTGAAGCAGACAATTTGTAGCGCAACGCCAACTGTCGGAACATTGAAGGGTACGCTTCATCCGCGAAGCATGCAATTGTGGCACAATTGTCATGAACTGCTATTATGTGAATGACTTGAATAGTTTGATTTAGTAGATGTTGTGTATTGCTACGGATGTGTTTGAGACCTACGAGTCGTCGATCGGGGCATTGTGCATCAATATGGATGTGTTGGGGCATAGTGCCGATGCAACTTGAGATGGAATGATGATGATGCGAGTTGATATGGTTTATGAGTTGGACTTGAGAAGGTGTTTGTGATTGGGATGACTTCTTAACTTTTGCGCGTATTGCATGGTTGGACTTGGATAAACTGTGCACGGATTTTGGTATCCCTCGAACGAGTTACGCCGGAGTACCAGGACCGTTCGACCTAGGAGGGAATTGAGATTGGTATTTGTGGTACACTTAATTAGGACAGATTACGTCCTACCACTGATGTGATAAGCCACAATACTAGTAAGTTCGGGATCCTTCAGATGCAGGACTGGCAATCCTTACGGAGAGTGATCGCCGACTTATATTAAGATACTGTCCATTATGGCTCGATTTGCCATAACCTTTCATATTGATAGGGCCGGTGGACTGAGATTAGAATCGGGTGCAAGGACAAGGTCGTGACAGCCTTATGATTATGTTGATGTTGTCAGATTGTTGGCTTGGACTTTTGGATGATACGAAGACGTGCACGACCACTATGTTTATGTTATTATGTGGCTAACAATGTCTGTTGCAGGAACACGGTACTGGACATATTTATGATTCAGTTGTTGTCTATAACATGCTTTACTGTTTTGAATCTTGCCATGAAACTGATCCTAAGGCAATAATATAAAGACCATATAATAAGATACATGTTTCACTAAACTACTTAGTGTTTGTTTAGGCGAGTGGATCTCATCAGTACGCGAGAGGATTAATACTGATCCCCTACTAGATTGCTTGCAAATTCAGGAAATGATTTGCTCGTGGCGGAGCTTCGCTTGGACGCACTGAGGCATGGAACTCGTTAGCGTTTCGAGACGTGCGACCGCGTTGGAGCTCAGCATGCAACATGAAGATATTTTGGCCAAGAGTCATTGGACGTGCTATAAATGACATGATGTATAGAACGAAGAAATCCTTTGTGAGCAAGAGAGATCATGAGTGTTGTAAGCCTGTTTGGCATATTCATTGGGGCTATTCACATCCTTTGAATTCAGCTGCTAATTAATAAAAGTAATTTTTTTTCATACTCTGATATGTCTCCAACCTTCTTCCGCTACTTATGTATTGAATTAAGACAACCATTTTGAGAATCTGTTATCTTTTCTTGCACGAGTGCAACTCCAGACTCGTGCGACATTACACCCCAGTGAGGATGATCGATTTCTCGGGTTGGGACGTGACACTAGATAACTAGCCTTCATGTTACTTATACATCGAGAAGTCAGTACATATAGGAGGAACCCATTCATAATTAGCCACCATGATTTCAGGCAAAACACATTGATTTTAAAAGCCATGTGATTGTTAATTGTGATTTATAACTCGTAAATCTAGAAGTTCTAGGTTTTATTGCTAGCTCATTTCTTCGTAAATTGTACAAACATAATGAAAGAAGGGGATGAATGGAAACATAGCGGAAGGCCAAGGTCCAAGAAAATTCCAACATCCATCTCAGCTGAAGATGACAATATCCAAGGAGCAATTTGTCTCGTGGGCTTCATTATTTAAGCAAGTAGAGATACATGAGGAACTAGAAACGAAGTATGTCTCATCGGATGGGGAACCTGGTGATGCTTGGCCAAACTACACGACTCACAATGAAAGGAAGTTAGGATATCTAAAGAAGGGTACATTTTCTGAGAGCTTGGGTTGATGGATGGCCTAACTGACAATGTAATTCGACAGGATCGAGTTTTACGCCGGCACATAAAATAGAAGAAGGTACGTCAAACAGGTACAACCTCCAGCCACATGCCCCTTACCGATAGTCTTCCCAGTTTTCAGGTCCTGAAAAACACAACCATTAGAAAAAAAATGTTAGCGAGCAATGCAATTCACGAGTAATTTGACTAATTGAAATTAAACTAAACGGGTTTTCCAGGTGTAAGCAATACAGAATTGAGCGACAGTCCAGAAGAAAGACTGGCACTTCCACGTCCTCGGACTGTCAGGAAACCTCCATTTGCAACAGTAATGCCAAAAACACGACAAACATAGACATAATTATGTATCATACATGTGTCACCAGTCATGTGAACAGGCGCACCAGAGTCAATTACCCACTGCTTTGGCTTTACTATGCATGCTGCTGAGTATCCGGCTGTGGATCCAGATGTGGAAGCTTCACCACGACGTTGAGCCTGAAAATCAAGGAACTCTGTATATGAGTCTAAAGTCATCTGAACAGATCGGACACCATCATTAGGAGCATCAGTTGTGATATTAGCAGCAGGTGATTTAGTGCATTGCCAGTAGAAATGGCCAAACTGACCACAATTAAAGCGTGTGCGTGATCTTCCTCCATCACGACCGTCATTGCCACGTCCCCCATCGCGACAAGCATTTCAGCCACTACGTTGGCCACCATGACCACCACGAAATCCTGTACGAGCAGCACCAATAGCAAATCGATCGGTAGGAGTATCACCTGGAGTAGTCTCAACGACTTTTGCTGTCCGAAGGACACGATAGTGTGCTTCCAGCAGAGACAACTTCAGATCGACCAATAATCTGAGAGCAAGCAGAGTCCGCATCAGGACGTAGAGAGGCAAGATAAGCCATGACATGAAGCTGCTTACGTTGAGTCCTTGTTTCATTAATATCCATCGTAAGAGGTAATACGCGGTCAATCTTATCAGACATAGCCTTAAAGGACCATAAAGGCCCAGAAATGGTCCTTATGAGTTTTGTCTCCCGGACTAGCTTGGTATACACTAACGACCGAGTCGTATATACGAGACAAATTGCATTTTTTATCAAACGCCGCCGCCAGGACCTCCCATAATTCCTTTACGGAGTCCGTATTTTGAACCATGTCTTCCACCGATGGTTCCATTGAATTCATCAACTGTGTAAACAGTTGACTATCATCTGTCTCCCATTGCTCAAATATGGGATCATTCTCTGCTGAAGGGTTGTCAGTCAGATGTTTGGATAACCGCATTCCTCGAAGCGTCTTCTCGGCCTTCTTTCTCCATGTTGAGTAGCCCTCTAGTCCTTCTAACCATCGATCGACAAGTCGAATTGAGAAAATCGTCGTGCTAGTGCCTATTGGTCCCGCTATTGTGTTGCCGATACTAGTGTCTGTAGCACTGCTATTCGTCGTAGCGTCTGTCATCCTTCAGGATTCCTGATTCGACTGTCGATTTGATCTTTTCAACTCGATAATCACATCAACTCTGCCAATGCGCTAGAACGAAGCCAGAACCGATACGCGCATAGGAAGCAGAGAATGTGGATCACACAAGCCAGGACAGAGAGATAACCCAAGTTACCCTCTGTTAGATCCTGATGTGAAGATCAAAGAAAGAAACAAAGATTCATGCAAAACAACCATATGTTTGCTCTTTGTTAAATTTTTGAATTTAACATTGAGAGTTAGAGGTTCCAAGCAAACAACAAAATGTTTACCTTCTGAGAAATCCAAGTCAATTGTTTGAGAGTACGAGGTTCCAAACAAACAAGAAAATATTTACCCTCGGAGAATCCTAACAATTATTATTATTATTATTATTATTATTATTATTATTATTGGGAACAAGGGTTAGGGTTTGGAGGGGAGAGGTCGGCGGCTAGGGTTAGGGTTTACACATGTGGAGGGGGGTGAGGAGAGGTCGTCGGGGAAGGAGGGGCGCCGGGGGAGCTGTGAGGGGCGACAACAGGGGGCTGTGCCGGGGGGAGGCTGTGAGGGGCGACAGCAGCAGCAGGGGCGACAGCAGGGTGCTATGGCAACAACAGGGGGGGCTGTGTGTGGCGGCAACAACAGCAGTAGTAGAAGCGGGAGGGTAGGGAAGGATTAGGGTTATGGTTGGACTGTGAGGGGGGTGGGGTGGCGGTGGATTAGGGTTAGATTTTTTTTTTTCTTTGTGGAGAGGGAGGGGTGGATGGGTTATGGCTTTGCTATCATGTAGAGTATGACAATGTGATAGCTTTATTGATATTGAGAGATACATATATATAGGAGAGGCTAGCCCCTCTCCAATTGTTCTAAGAAATGTGGGACTAATGCCAACTAACTAATAGTTCTAATATAACACTTAACATCTGGAATGCAAACCATATATTCTAAAATAACTAGGTCTGGTTATCAGTTACCATCAACAGCCCTATATATAATCTGAATAGATTTGTAGTTGTCTCATTTGCTAAACAAATTCATAAACCTAAAGGGGGTTTGAACCTATCAGGTTAATCATGGTTTATTTTTGTGTGATATTAACGAAAGGTGACTTTATTTATTTGTTTTTAACTGACTTATTTATAGAAGTATATTTTGGGCAAGCTTTTTCCTGATGACTTTCCATTCTGTATATAATATTCCAAAGCTTAATTGAGTTGATAAGCATCTTATTAAGTGCAGATAGGGTGTGACAAATTAAACACACGGAGAATATTTGGTAGGCCTTGATAAAACCTTATATTGTTGTTCCAGACTTTGTAGAAGTTGTTAAATTAATACAGATGAGTATCGTAATACAAGCCCTCTCAATTTTGATCAGATTTCAGTAGTGTAATGAGGCCGACAGAGGCTTCACGAGGCAATAGAAGCCACAACAGTAGGTATATACAAATAAAATTTCTTTTTTCCTATTTTTTCATATCATGTCCATGGCGTGTCCGTCGCTAATCGAATGCTGGAAACGGTGGGGCATGTCTGGATTCGAATCCAACACGGATTGAACCGTATCCCAAGCGAATCTGCGAATCCGTATCGGTTTCGAATCCAAGACACGAATTTGGCACATACTAGGTATCGGTTGATCCGATACGTAATGAAATAGTAGTATATTATATGGTAAGGTACACATCGTGTATGATAAGATACTAACAACATACATATGTACTATATAAAAGCTAATAGGTTCATTAGTATGTTCATCTATTATTGGGCTTGTTAGATCAGCCTTGTGGTCAAAGATTTTTCAGAGTAGTGTGGGAATTGTAGGTACTATTCGAGAAGAAAATTTGATTTGCACTTCTTCCAGGGTATATGATATAGTTTTAATTTATTTGTCTTTTCAGTTGTATTCCTCAGGAAACTTATAAGACTTCATCTTTACTAAATTTTAAGTTAATATGATCATAAATTCTCACCTCCCAAATTAAAAGTAGAATGCGAGGAAATGACAACAATCCTGACCCTTTATCAAAGTTGTCGGACATACATAAGAAATTTCTAATACTTCCAAAAGTTATCGTCAACAATTCCTAATAATTCCTTACAAACACGATATTAATCATCCAACCTCACTTTCATAAGTTGAGCATCACTAAAAGGTTTTCACTTTCCATCCAAAAACCCAATTATCAAAATCCAAGTGTTCAATAAATAGCCAAACTTACAATTTTAGTAGATAATATCTTCTATCTGTTATGGTGCAATATTTTATTGTGTATGTAGAAAATGGGTAGTTATGGTTAATGCCACTAGTTTGGTGGAATGTGGATTTTTTTTTTCGAGTGAAAAGCTCATAATGGCTTCTTTGAGGGCGGTGTGGCAATTTTGTCACATATGTGGGTTGAGTTTTGTATTTGAATATGTTCTTGGGTTGTAAAATTCATGAATGAAATATCAATTCCATCTTGCTTCAAAGAGTTTTAGATTTTGTCCAAGGAAACTCTCTTTTCTACTCCCTCTTTCCTCGACCTTTCTTTTATCCTCCCTTATCCATCTACCATTTTAGTCCAAAATTGATACACACACAAAATGAAGCAAAGTCTACAAAGCTAGCCATCGTAGCTAAGAAAGTATCCTAGGAAGGTATGAGAGCCATCAATGGTTAACGCGACTGGCCCATAACATCCAACTTGGTATCAAAGTGAGGCATGAGATCCATGGCTCAACCTACTTGAAGCTTATCCACAAATCTCACCGCCAAACAGGGATGCCAATTCATGGTGTTGATGTAGTCTATGCAACAAATGTACGCTGCAGTCAACACTACTTGGATAGACAATGTGTTGGCAATCGAAAGTAAGCAGAGTCTACTCAAACTCAGCCACCGAGGTTCATAGAAGACTCGTAAGGAAGCAAATTCGCGGCGTATGACTTGTGATATATTTTTGGATCTTGTTTTATCTAAAATTAATAATGCATTCAAACTATTCTATTAAATATATGAGATAAAGCTTGTTATTTGTTAGATGTCAATCAGCTTCAGGTTTCTTATTGGGTTCACTTCTGGAATGCAAACCATATATTCTAAAATAACTGGGTCATGTTATCGGATGCCATCAACAGCCCTATTTATAATCTGAATAGATTTGTAGTTGTCCAATTTAGCTAAACAAATTCATTATCCTAAATGGGTTTCAACCTATCAGGTTATTCATGGTTTAGTTTTGTGTGATATTAACAAAAGGCGACTTTATTTATTTGTTTTTAGGTGACTTATTTGTAGGAGTGTATTTTGGGCAAGCTTTTTCCTGATGACTTTTCAATTGGATTATCATAAGAATGTTCATTATCAGTTAAACAAATGTTTATCTAATGAAGACTAGTTTTAGGTCAAACAACTCAATCCTCAAGCTTTGACTGAACCAATTGCGTAACTTAGTTCCACCCATTTTCACACCCATTTACCATATGCTCTTAAAAATAGCTTACCTATCCGCTGACTCGCCTTTTAGGTTTTATTGCTTGTTCCTCTCATGCTCATTCTTACTTCCTCTTGGTATTTGGCAGCAACATAGAGTGTTGATGTTAGGTTGATAGTGCCGGTTATGAAAATTTTGTCAAATCTCTTATGTAGATAATTTTCCATCGCAGAGATCATTTTGATGGAAGAAGGCTTAGATGATGATGATATACACGGACCTGCGGTTTGATTGCATATAAAGTAGTCTTAGATTCACATTCCATATACATGTTTTATTTTTATTTTTTGTGCCAGATCAAGTTTACGCCATCTCTATAGCACTGAAACTGTTGTTAGGTAGGACTGCAGTAAACGTCTAAAGTCAACTTGGAATATTTATGGCTTGCAGGATGGAACTAGATCAAGAGAGGTTGAAGAAAAATGGAGCATACTTGTGTTTTTGCTTTTCCTTTTCCTTTGTCCCCTAGTATCAATGCCCTAGTCTTCTAACAATTAAGGGTTTAATCTTCTTTTTGTTGTTGATACTTTGCTGAAAACAAAAGCATTCTTGTCAGATTCCAATCAAGGCAATTAAAAGATGCATGCCATTTTATTTTCCTTTACATGATTTGATACGTGGATCATCATATGCTCTTTCGATCTGCACGCAGCACGTTGAGAGCATTGTTCTATGATCTCTCGCTCCAAGGGCTTGATATTGCTTCTTCCAGGATATGGTTAAATTGTATCCATGCTTCAAAGTTGGCACAAAAGTACGTACTTCAAGATTTGAGAGAGAATATCCGACTCGGAAGTTTATAGGGGACGTGCTTGAGCAATGAAACAACTTTCTTCAGTATGATCCTTTCTGTTCTGCAACTGGTTACTAATTAAAGGGGAAGTGCAACTATTTCTCTATTTTACATGTGACTAGTAAACACTAATTGCTCACTATACAAATTTGGTCGATGATGTTGTGAATAAAGTTTGGGATGTATGTTGTTTGTTATCTTGCCCAAAACTAATCCATATTAATCTCTCGGCATTCAAAATGTTATGTTTATGGCTTACGAACAATGTTTTGGAGGAATGTCTTGACCACTTCTGGATGTAGAAAAGGGTTTTTACTTTTTCTTTTTCTGGATCCAAATTTGTCTGGAAATTAATCTCAACATCACTAATAATTCTATTCCCGGTTTATGTCATTGTAAGCAAGTTTGTTGCGTAGTAGCTCGGTTCTCTACTCGATACTTCTCTCTTGATCCCCACATTATTTGCGTGCGGACAAGTATAGGCAAATTCGAACATGTTTCTCTTTGTGCTTCGCAACCATCCACGCACGATGAATTATATCGCATGCACGTTGAATAATTTGTATGGATGGGTTCCCACACAAGTAAGCAACAAACAGATCACTAGTCACCATGCGACTGGGATCTGTCAAACATTATACGAGGACAAGATTTTGTCAAAATGAGTAGACAATTGTTGTTCGTCTCATCAAATCACGCCAAGCCCCATCCATGGCCTAACTCCTTCAAATAAAACCTTCCTCTTCTCTATGGTGCTAGAATTTTAGTGCTGGAATTAGTTGGTAGATTATCACTATATTTCAGGAGAACGGCACCTATGTTCTCTGCCTTAAGCAAGTGGTGGTTTGGTGCTAGTGCAGTGCACGTGGATTTTGAGTTCATTTTCGGTCCATTTGTTAGGCGGAGTATACACATGTTACAAAACGTTAAAATTTGCAATGTTATGAAATATTTTTCCTCCTATATTTACTTGGTGAAGAAAAAAAAAAGGAGGAGAAGAAGAGCATAGTTGAGTTATTGACATGGGCTTGGTTAGTCTTATTATTTATTTGAATGGGATTTGCCTAGAACATCAACCTAACATATAGTTATAGTGTTATACTAATTCTAGCTGTCCTCAACACATTATTAGGCCTTCCATATAATAATGTAATAAAGTAAGAATTAGTTATAATTCTTCTTATGTAAGTGAGTAAGACTTGTCATTCCTATTACGTAGAAAACCAGCACCTCTTCTTTGAATTAGAATAAAAATAGGATTCTTTCTTTAAGCTCGTGCCCCTATTTACCACATTTTCCACTTTCTTTCTTGTATGTCTCTCTCTCTCTTGAGAAGAGTCAAAGATTAGAGGAAAGAAGAAGAAGAAGAAGATAAGAGTTGGAGTTCCCCACGTTTCCACGATCATTCTCACCTTTGGACAACCACTGACAAAAAAAATGTTTGTTAACAAAATCCAACCCCAAGAAGAGTTAAATGAGCAAAACTAATCCTACACATATGTACTTAATAGAGAGGATTTCTTTGACTTGATCATTGTATGTATGTACATTGCATGGTGTGGATAGGAAGATGCCAACTCTTATTTACCTAATTGAAGCACGGCTCCTCTTGGATTTCCTAATCCTGGTTCCCTTCGTTGCATGGAATTTTGTCCATCACATCGGTTGACAAGGATAGGTACTCCATACCATAACCCCATTACCCATGCCATGTCATCTTTGTCGTCGCTCTACATACCATAAACCCATTACCCATGTCATGTCACCTAAGCTCATCTTTCTTGTTCATTTTGTACTCCTCGCTTCGACTTTGAGCTTCCAAATTTCCAGCACATCAACATCAGTTTTTGCTTAATTATCAGTCCTTAAAAGTTAGCTAGGGAGAACGATGTGTTGGAGTTTTCCAATAATTATGGACACATATAAAATTGATTGTATTATGCTACACCTAAGTAATTAAGCCAAATTAAAATGGTCTAATTGAAAATTGAGCTTAGGTGTATAATTGTCATGGATATCATGTGTAGATACCTAAGAGATAAATATAATTTAATGAAGGGCCATATTACAAAAACCTAAATCTTAGAAAAAATATTTTTTTTTCTAGGATCTGTGCAAGCTCCTAATAGTACGCTATCTCTCCTAAGTACTAAGATAAATTGATCTGCATGGGCCACCATAAAAATGTGTCACGATCCGCTCCCAGAATACTTCGGATACGAGTACGTGGAAAACGCCCAACCTACACCGAAGTATCGGCGTAGCGCGCTGTTTAGGTAAGTTAACATAACTACTCAATCACAGTGCTAAGAAATAATAATATAAAGGATAATCAGATCTTATAAGCAAACTACATCATGTCATAAGTGAATCTATAGAGTTTGATCACAAATTATTACAAAACTGAAAAGATGTCTTCCGGGAACAAATCCGGTAGCAACTACTAGGAAAGTAACATAAATGCTAGAAAAATAAGCTAAGATGATCAAATCACGTCCGGGATGGTCTCGGTGTCTCCAGGAGTGTATGCGGCCAAGTCTCCTACAGCTTCCTCGGGTAATCCATAATAAGTCGGGCAAAAATCCTCAAGGTCGCCAATTTGTCAACATATTCAGTCGGGATTGGAGCAAGTAACTCATACATATATGTTATCCATAACAAAAATATAAACTACAAAAACATGTCATAATCATGGAATGGAATATAGCATGTAAAGGATCATGTAAGTAATAGGAAATGAAAAGCAACTAGCTAATCAAGGTCGCCTAAATAAAGGCTAATAATGATAAACTAGGCTAATCATGGCTAAACATGGCATGTTGTGAAAATAATTTAATTCTAAGTAATTGAAATACTGTGTTCCACATGTGAGCGGCTAGGTGTAAGATTCGGCATGACGCACATGTCGTCTGCGCCTGCTTTAGGCAAGTAAAGACTAGTGGGTAGTTCGGGGTAGCCCACATGTGTATGAAAGTATTTCCTCCGCCCAATAGTACTCCAAATCACAAGTTATGGCATGTAAAATCACTAATCATGATAATAAATCACTAGTCATGAAATATAGTCATGGAGTACCAAGTACCTGCTACGAGTGTCACAAGAATATTTAATGCTAACTACACAAGCATTTATAGCAATATTCATGAAATGGATAAACATAGTGTAGAGCACTTACCTTGGGTGGTTGTAGTCGAGGTGAACGACAAGAACGTGTCGGCGTAAAAATAATCAAAAGCTAACGTTTCATAATAAATCCCCAAAGAGTAATATGATTAAGCCGAAAGTCATGACGTTCCAAGCATTCTGAGAGAATTCTGAGATGTTCATAGCAAGGAGAATTTCGAGATTGCCCAAATATAGAAAGTCCCAAAGTTTTTGTTGCATACGTAACGTGATTTAGAAGTCCACAAAAGCAGAGAAAGGAGACGTTTGATTAGTCGTGATCATCTCAGTCGCAAAGGAAATTGATTAAGGAATTGACAATATATACACTTTCAGTAATATTATATATATATATATATATATATATATATATATATATATATATATATATATATATATATATATATATATATATATATAAGTCTAATATGATATTTTGATTTACTTGAGATTTATATAGCTCTCTCTATATATATAATATATATAGAGAGCTATATAAATCTCAAGTAAATCAAAATATCATATTAGACTTATATATATATATATATATATATTTTATATATATATATATATATATATATATATATATATATATATATATATATATATATATATATATATATATATATATATATATATATATATATATATATAATATTTAGAGAGCTATATAAATCTCAAGTAAATCAAAATATCATATTAGACTTTTAAAGCCATGGCTACTTTAATGAAGAATTTATTTATAGTCATTTAGTCAATTGCTTAGACTATTTGACTATTAAAATAGAGAGTAAAAACTCATAAATAATTGCTACTTCCAATTTAGGGCCTAATGTCCATTATTTGTCACAATTTGTAATTTTAGGACTAAAAGCCCAATTTAGGGCTCAAATCTCATTTTACACTCTATTTAAATAATGTTGAGCAAAATGCCGAGTAAAATGCTCACTTAAATAATATTGGGCCAATGGCCATTCATGATAAATAATTTAGGGCAAGAAGCCCATTAATGACTACTTACAATATTTTAGGGCTAATAGCCCATTAATACTAATATAGGCTTAAGGCCTTAAATAAATAATTAGATTAATAATTTAGGGCTAGAACCCCCTTTAATAATTAGATAACAATGTTGGGCTAGTAGTCCTTTTTGGGATGAACATAAATAATGTAGGACTAAAAGCCCAAATTGAGTACTATATACAATGTAGGGCTATATATATATATATATATATATATATATATATATATATATATATATATTATATATATATGAAAGAGAGAGGGGAAAGAAAGAGAGTGAGAGAAAAATATATATATATATATATATATATATATATATATATATATATATATATATATATATATGAAAGAGAGAGAGAGAGAGAGAGGGGTCGGAGAGAATAGAGAAGGAGAAAGAGTGAATGGATCGAGAGGGAAAGAAAGAGAGTGAGTGGGAGGCTCGGGAGGGCCTCATTGCTTGTCAGGAGTGGATCGTCGTCGGGGTGCGGCAGAGGAGGCGATGCAGAGATGGATCTGAAGTTCTAGAGGGCGGCGCTTACGTGAGGCACGACGAAGGGGACCCGCCAGATCTACGACGGTGCTCCAAGGTGCGACAGTACTGGGTTCGATGTGCGCATGTTGTGACAGCGGGGTCAGGATGGCATCGTTTTGTGGTTCGGGTGGCGGAGGCAGAGGTTTTGGTGTTAGCGGTGGTGGTGGAGGTGTATTGCCGGCGGTGGTGGTGATGTATGTGGTGGTGGTGATGTTGTAGGAAGCGGTGGTGGTGGTGACGATGACAGGGAGGCAGGTACGGTGGTGGTGGCGTTATGATGTATGGGATGATGGGTGGAGGTGGTGGGGCTTTGGCTAGGCGGAGGCAGAGGGATGAGGGCGAGGAGGAGGCAGCCGGAGTGGCGGTGGTCGGAGTAATGGCCAGAGGCAGAGGATAGGAATTAGGAGTAGGAATTTATGTGAATTGTAATAAATTTGTGTGTGAGTTAGGAATGGGGAATATCCCATTTATAGGTGTGCTATTATGGCAAGGCTTTGTAATTAATGAGAATATTGGGTATGGTGGATAGAAGAAGCTTCCAAAGCTTTCTAGCCATAACTAATCATGTGATTAGTTGTCACGACCCGCACCCTAGAGTAAGGGCACGAGAAGTGGGTACGTCCAGCCTACGCCGCAGTGTCGGCGGTAGAACGCTGTCCTAGGTCACAATATCTAACAATATAAGGTACATGTACAGTATATACACTCCGAGTGGAGGTGACAATACAGAATACAGTCTCAATCACAACTAAGGAAGAAATAGCACGATATCATAGATATGAAAATATCAAAGGAAGATACAAACAGACGGAAAGTCTAAGTGTCTAACGACACGACATCACAACATCCAGAAAATAATACAACTCTGAAGTCTATACAAATGACATAAGAAATAAGATAAAGCCTAGCTAATCTAGTCTAAGCAGTATGGATGACGTCCTCAGCTAGAGCTGGATCCTCCTGTGGGTCCAACTCACATGTATCGTCTAGATGGGCTCCATAGTAGGTCGGGCAGAAGTCCTCGGTATCATCTGTAATATTTTCAACAGGTCCAATCAGGACGGGAGCGAGCACAGTACATCTCATGCAGTTCATATCATGGAAGGAAATATAAAGCACGCAATAGAGTAAGATACATAAAACGCTGTAAGAAGATGTACATGAAAACAGGATAGATATTTGATAACTGAAAATATATACATGATAAGTAAGAACTGTAAGTGACTAGTGATTTAGAGTACGAGATGGTATGTAATTGGCTTAGGTTGAACATGATAAAACATAAAAAGTAACAGCGTAGACATGATGGGTAAATCACATAACCATTTATACTCACCCCTACCCACAATCAATACACAAGGATCCAGTCAAGTTACGTTACGGACATGATGTTTTGGTTACACACGAAACACATGAGAAAACATGAATGTACATGAGAGCACATAAAACTACATGAGCGTACATGGAAGAACATGAGAGAACATGAGTGTACATGAATAACGTAAGAGCAAGGAATACATGATGTACATGAAACACATGACATAAAGTATCCGATGCGCCCGCTAAGAGGGATAACATCCCAAGAAGAGATCCATATAGTACCAATCCGTGATGATAACGTGACAGCATCAATTAAAGTAATCTAAAACAAGAATATAAGTCGTGACAAGTATGAAACGATCAGAGAATGTACTCGCCTGCGATCTGAATGTCTGTGAGAACACACTGTTCGAAACGAGGTATCTGAGTCCTATTTAGAGCAACACAAGTCATGATGTATACAAGGGGGTTATAAATGAAGTGTACAATACATCTACATGATTTCTGGGTCAATCTAGGTCAAAGTCAACTTTTGGTCAAACTAGTTAAGGCTTGGTCAATCTTGGTCAACTAGTCTAAGTTAGTCTAATTTAGGCTTAATCAAGTCATTTCTAGGTCTAAACAAACTAAGTATATGCAAATCAAGTATTCAGGATAGCTACTAACTCATAGCCTAAGTCATTTCTAGGTCAAGTTAACCTACATCAAGTCATAACTACCCAAAATACCCTAACCAAGATATTCACATGCCTAACATTACCTTATACTAGCACATACATATGTATACATGATATACCAATATATCCTAGGTAATGCACTATTCTAGTCCTTAGATAATACCCTATTACCTAGACTAATAGGCAGCCAATATCTTTAGGCTAAAGATAACCTAACACTGACACTTTCAAGTATCCTACCAAGATACTAGTCCACTGAACTAACATAGCCAAACACACTAACACATATATCCTATATTAGCCTTCTACTACCACTCTAGGATACCTCATGATACTCTCTCTAAACTCCCACACCCTCATACAACCTCTCACACAATTCTCATATGTAAATCCCCTCTCATGCTAACACCCTTAGACTAATACTAACTAATATACCAAAACCTATTAGCTTAGTTAAAGTCATACTAGACTCACAACCCACCATCACTGCCACAGTACCCAATTTGCCAAAACCCTATCCATTAGGCAATGCCAAACAAGCTGCTAAGCCACTGCAATTTTTCTTACTGCTGTATTACATGCCACAGGCCCCTCACATACATTCAAGTTCAATAACCATATCCCCTGCTGCTCAAAGCATTCCCAGGCCAAGCCACATTAATTTCTGTGTGCAGTACAAGGTGTGTATCCCAAAACCCCTACTGCTCTACCTAAAGCCTATGCAGCTGCTAATGTCTGCATGCTGCCTGCTAATGCCTCATACTGCTGCTGCAGGGCAAGTGTTGCAAGGCAAAATGCCTAACCAAATACTGCCCAACCCCCATATCTATACTGAATTTCCTAATTGAAATAAAGAGACACTAACTAACATGTCACATAGTGTTTCCAGAACCTCAAGGCCTGCACTTCATGACACAGGTCTCCTCACACTATGATCCCTATAATATATACACACCTATATATAAAATATAATAATACAACACACATCTAATATTTGGAATGTTATAAACCCTTCAGACATGATCCAAGACTGAACATTGGTATCATACACTAGGAATGATTGATACAAGAAGGGATCTGTACAATGAATGGGTGGGGGATATTAAGACTGAAACCTCTAACCTCTGTATCCTACTGATACAGCCATCTAAAGTCTGATACTCACATCCTTACAGCTATATGCAAGGTCAAGTCTCACATGGACTGCCAAGGCCATGCCAAGGCTCACACATCACCAAAATTCTCTACTTGGTATCAACTGGTATCATATCTAACCATTAGGCTCTCTAATCACTAACTCTAATCTCACTAAACACATGAAACTATCCCAAACTCTCTGATACATCTGAGCATAACTTATGATACACCACAAAAAATAATATCTGATACATATAAAATCAATTAACTGATACATCTACATCCCATATTCAACCTTACACACAAAACATATCAATCCTCCTATCTTTCTTTATTTTCTGAACAAGAAAGGCTCTGTGCACTTAGTGCACAGGCCACTCTCTCGAGCCTACTGCTTATTCCTCCCACTGTCTAGTTCCCCCTTCATACTTTCTAATCTCCATATACCATACTCTAACACGACACACTCACTAATTATGTGACATATAGCCAAATGGCCAATGCCAAGGCAAACTCGAACCACTACTGCCCATGCCCATCGAACTGCAAGCTTCTACACCTGCTGCTGCTACTGCTCGAGCTGCCAAAGCAATACAAAGAATGCAGGTGCTCAAGGCAATGCAAACAGTGCACTCAAATGCACAGAATGACCTCTGTGGGTCGAATGACAATTCAAATCCTCCATGGTTTGAAGCCAAACTCTCCACACTTGCTGTCAGTCATGGCCCCTACTCGATTTTGTCACTAGCAAGTGATATCGAGTCGTATCGAGGGAGAATCGAGCTCGTGGCAGCAGGGGATGCACTGTTCACAGTGTATTCCCTGGCCGAGCATCCCCTCGACCAAAAACACCTATAAAAACCCAGTACTCAGGATACTACTGTTCCCTTATACTAATACTTCCTTCTAACTCTCAAAACCAAAATCTGCTACTCTATGTAGCTTGGGACTGAACAAATAGGAATTAGGGACTGGTTTATATACCAATAGAGATGGACTGCCATAAGGGGACTGATACTCTAGTACCAACACTCACATGAACCTAGACTAACACTCTATTTTCTGATATCATGTTACCAATATGGACACACCCTCTGATACCCTATACTAATCCTAGCAAATGGCCAATTTTGGCCCTTAACTCGTGCACAAGCATTGGCCTATGGCCAATGACCTCATCTTCTAGCACATTGCTACTACCCACTGCCTCTCTCTACTGGATATCACAGGCCACACATGAATCATCTATGTATATACATGATACTATAAATTAACAAGCACTCACTCACAATTAAACCCAATTGGCACAACCCCACTTACACACAACTCTCACACACACTCAGATAACCCAACCTCTGTTGCCACTGAATGCCTAAAATGCCTTCCTACCCTACAAAGACTGGTACATGATATGGGGAAATGGGGCTAGTATATAATGAAGGCTAACTAAGGATAATATCTCCTTGCTAACAGATGGATTCATACATGTACACTCAAAATCTCTGTTTGAACTTTCAGAGAACTAAATAGCTACAGTAGTAGCCTACTGATGCCTAAAACCCAACTGCTGTGCCTATAAGCAGATGCAAAAGCCCCTCTCTCCCGAGTGCACCAAGTGCTCTGGTGACACTTACCACTGAACCATGACCAAGCTGCTGTTGATAAACCCCACTCTACTGTTCAAATACGCAGGGGCCAAGTGCCCCTGCCTACTGCAGTTAGTCCCCCACACTCGCATAACCAAATCCTACTGCTACACCTATACGTATACATATATAATACACCCTCTACTCCCTAGTTCACTCTT
The DNA here is from genome assembly GCA_029216955.1 of Iris pallida. Taxonomy (NCBI): domain Eukaryota; kingdom Viridiplantae; phylum Streptophyta; class Magnoliopsida; order Asparagales; family Iridaceae; genus Iris; species Iris pallida. Next base: position 8,799,441 of record JANAVB010009399.1, read on the forward strand.
CAAGTTTAAAATCAAGGCTCAGTCCACCTTCGACTGAAACCATGTATCAGTCCCCAAATAATTCATATTTCTGGACACTAACTCCTACTACCTATTACCCACCTGCATACTGACCTCTACACAGGGAAAAGATACTTGTCAAATGACAGTATATCACTCCAAGATACACTCATTTAATCTCTAACCCAACACACACACACACAATATATACAATATATGTATAGCTCCTAAATATATGTATGTATGCAGGAATTTATTTGGAAAATCAACTAGGGAGCCTAGCTATGTAAAACCAATCCAAATAATACATCAAAACATAAAACAAGGCTCAAACTAGTCTATGGGACATTCTTACAAACACCTATGGGGTCAAATTCGTAGCCCTCCTAGAATGGACACAAAACTCCATGAAACCATCACAAATAGGCTCACAAGGACCCCTATATACTTTCTAGGAGTCATGGGGTGGATCTTCTATATGAATGCAAGGATTTGAACCATGGAAATACAAGTTTAGGGAGTTATACCTATGTAGGAAGGAGCCTCTACCAAGTTGCACAAAAATAGAGAAAATGGATCGAGATGGAGCCTTCAAATCCTTGCTAGAGCCTTCTCCTAGCCTCCTTGAGCTCCCCCAAGCTTTTGCCCAACCAATGGAAGAAGGAGGAGGAAATTTGGGGAAGTTTGGAATGGAGGGAAAGGATGGAAACCCTAAATTAATGGTGGCTGCTATTTTAGGTAAAATGGGGGTTAAATAGGCTCTAGACTAGTCCTAATCCTCCCATTACACTTAGTATTAAGTGGGTCCTTAAGTAGGCTAAGTGGTTTGGCTCTAATCAAGACTTGTGTTCAACCTAACCATGAATAGAGTCTAATTTATCAACTAGTTGGTCAAGTAAACATAAATGAGGTCTACTATGACTAATGATTAATTAGACTACTAATAACTACAACCATCATATTGAAAGAAAAAAAATAGACTCCATTTATGAAATGACAGAAATACCCTTATCCTAGAAATGTGGTAGTGACATTAGTTAGCTAATCAAGCAATTAGTTAGTTCAACAACTAATTAAGATGATTCCACAATTATGACCCATGTGCCACTGATCATGGCTAAATTTATGGGCTTTAGCCTATTAATGAATTTAGTCACGTTTAAACAAATCATGGCCCAAGTAGATCGCGGCTATATAATTTATGGCGCTAAATGTTCTTAAAATTTTCCAAAATAATTAGGAATTTTTTTGTAAATTCCAAAAAATTCATATTTCCAAAAATGAGGGTTCATAAATCTCCCTCCTAAAAGACATTTTATCCTCAAAATTTGAAAAGACAATCTCAGAATGGTGACTAACTATTATTTTATTCAAATAGTTTAGATACAATGTCACTCAAAAAGATAAGGGAAGCGCTCCTTCATCTCATCTTCGTGCTCCCAAGTCGACTCGCCTGGAGTGTGGTGGCTCCAATCTACGCGAACAAGAGGAATGGTCTGACGATGCAACACCTTCTCTTGGCGATCTAAGATCCCTACTGGCTGCTCTTGATATATGAGGCTTGGTCCAACCTCGACCTCAGAATGGTTGATCACATGGCTTAGGTCAGGGATGTAACGTCTCAGCTACGACACATGAAATATGTTATGTACTCCCTCCAGCAATGGTGGCAGAGCAAGTCGGTATGCTATTGAGACGATTCGTTCCAAGACTTCAAATGGTCCAATGAATCTAGGGCTAAGCATCACGGCTCTACTAAACCGAATCGTCCACGAGTCGGTGATATCCTCAAGAACACCAATTCTCCAACCTAGACAAGACAATTGCATCATGGTTACGATCTATATCAAGTTCAAAACCTTAGATTTGGAAAGATTTTACCTCAAACTCTAATGGTCTTCTACGACTATCCGCCTAATGCTTCTGTCTATCTTGTGCCACTCTAAGTCTTTTCTTGATCAAGTTCACTTTTTCAGCTGTAGCAACTACCATTTTTGGTCCTAACAATGGCCTTTCACCAAAATTGTCCCATGATAGTGGAGTTCTACACCTTCTTCCATATAATGACTCGAATGGGGACATCTCAATGCTGGCTTGATAGCTATTATTGTATGCAAATTCTACCAAATGAAGATGATCTTTCCATGATCCACTAAAATCAGTAGCACACATCCTCAGCATGTCTTCAAGTGTCTGAATTGTCCTCTCCGATTGACTATCAGTTTGTGGATGGTAGGCAGTGCTACACTTCAACTGGGTTTCCAGACTATTTTGCAAGCTCTTCTAAAAGTGTGAAGTAAAGAGACTATCCCTATCGGAGACTATACTTACTGGAACTCCATAAATTCTGACTATCTGCTTCATGTATAATTCTACCGGCTTCTCAGTGGACAGCCCAACTTTAAAGGGTATAAAGTGGACAGACTTAGTCAGTCTATCAACAAACCCAAATAGCATCCTTTCTCAGGGTTCGAGGTAAACCCAAGACAAAATCCATGGTGATGTACTCTCATTTCCACTCTGGTATAGGCAATGGTTGCAACAGTCCACCTGGTCTTTGTCGTTCTGCTTTAACTTTATGGCACACCAGGCATTTTGACACAACGCTAGCTACTTCTTTCTTCATGCCATACCACCAAACATGTTCCTTTAAATTCTTATATATTTTAGTTGCACCAGGATGTATAGAGTAAAGGGATCTATGAGCTTCTTGCATTATTTCTTCTATAAGTTCTCCACTTGGCACACACATTCTATCCTATGCTTCAATGTACCGTCTTCAGTAATAGAGAATTCCTCCAGCAGTCCAGCTTGTACTTGTTCTCTGATACTCCTCTGACTTTCGTCTTGATATTAAGTCTTCCAAATTTTGTTCATCAAATTAGATTGAATTTGCATCCATATCATTTGGCCTTCAACTCCTGGAATGATTACTTTAATTCCTAAGCTTTCTAAGTCTTCTAGTAATGTCAGTTTCTTGTCAAGTACATAGATATTGGATAACGATTAAGAGCATCTGCTACAATATTGGCTTTCCCAAGATGATGTTGAAGTGATATATCAAAGTCTTTCATTAATTCTAGCCATCTTCTCTGTCTCATGTTTAACTCTTTCTGAGTAAAGACATATTTTAAACTTTTATGATCAGTAAAATTTCTACCCTTTCACTATACAGATAATGCTTCCATAATTTTAAAGCAAAAATCACAGCCGCCAATTCTAAGTCATGGGTTGGATAATTCTTCTCATGAGGCCTCAATTGTTTAGAAGCATAGACTATGACTTTCTTATTCTATTCTAGCACACATCCTAACCCATTTCCTGAAGCATTACTATAAATAGCAAAATCACCTATTTCCAATGGTAGAGATAGAATAGGGTTGAAGTTAATCTTTTCTTCAATTCATCTAAAGTAGCTTGACAGTCTTCAGTCCAGATAAACTTTTTATTCTTCCTAGTAAACTTGGTCATAGGCTCCATAATTCGAGAGAAATCTTTCACAAATTTTCTATAATACCCAGCTAGGCCCAAGAAACTTATGACTTCTACAACTGAGCCTGGAGTAAGCCACGACTCAACTGCCGCCACTTTTTTGGGATCTACAGAGACTCCTTCACCAGATATGATATGTCCCATGAATTCAACTTTATCTAGAAAAATTCACATTTGGATAATTTTCCATAAAGTTTCTCCTTCTTTAGTGTCTCTAGTACAAGCCTCAAGTGTTCTTCATGCTCCTCCATTGACTTTGAATATATTAGAATGTCATCAATAAAAACAACCATAAATCTGTTAAGATATGGAAGAAAGACTATATTTATCAAGTTCATGAATACAGCTAGAGCATTAGTTAGTTCACTAAGATTTTATAGTGTCCGTAACGGGTTCTGAAAGCAGTTTTGGGGATGTCTACTTCCTTCACTTTTACTTGATAACATCCTGACCTCAAATCAATCTTTGAGAAGACTCTAGCTCTATTAAGTTCGTCAAATAAGTCATCAATTTTGGGATATTTGTTCTTGATTGTCAGAGCATTTAGGGCTCTATAATCAATGCCCATCCGAGTTGTTCCATCCTGGATCTGATGAAGCCTTTGTTCTCGAGCTTCTTGATCTGCTTCTTCAACTCCTTCGTATCACATTCATTGATTCTATAGACATGCTTGACTACGGGTTCTGCTTAGGGAATTTAGATCAATGGAAAATTCTACTTCTTGGTCGGAAGGTAGTCCAGGTAGTTCTTCAGGGAAGACATCTAAATATTCAAAAATAATAGGATAAAGTTCTTCTTCGACTACCATGGCTCCATAAAGCTTGTTATCACCTATTTCTCTATCTTCCCTAACAAATTCATATTCAGCCCCCCTAGGTGGTTTAAATATCACACTACCCTTGTGACCGTCTTTAGTGGCATGATGCTGACTAAATCAATCTATACCCAGAACTATATCGAAGCTGGGGACTGGCATTACGAGTAGCGTAGCACACAGAATCCTCCCATATAGTGTTATTGGACAACTATTATATGCATCACTAACTGGTATAATGCCTCCTCCAGTATTGATTTCTAGCTATTCTTAAGTGGTTCTATGACTATATGGTGATTTCTGAGAAATTCTACAGACATGAATGAATGTGATGCTCTAGAATCAAACAAAGTAATTATTGGTAATGAATTAACTAACATAGAACCTGTGATGACATCTGCGGTGTTCTTAGCTTCCTCCAAAGTCATGGCAAAGACCCTTCCTCGCTGTGGTGCATTCTTCTGCTGTTGGTGTTGTGCGAACTGCTGCTGCTGAGTTGGAAGTGGGGGTCCTCTTGGTGGCACCTTTGGAGCAGGGGTTGGGCCTGGAGTCTTTTTTTGTAGCATAATGGGACAATCCTTCAGTTGATGTTCAACAGACCCACAGAACAGAGATATGCCCGACCTATTCCTATAGACATCCTAGTTGTGACCAGGCTTCCTACAATAGTTGTAGAAAGTAGCTGGCGGCTTCTATAGCTACTGAATAATAGCCTTTCCTGGCTGGTTCTGCTGCTGAAACTTTCTTGGCTAGAAACTGGGATGCTTGGCTGGTCCCTGTGTCTAGCCTCCATAAGCATCTCGATCCCGCTTTGGTTTAGGGTCCAAGTTCACCTCTATGCCTTGAGCCACATATAAGATGTCGGCATAGGTCTTGGAACCATTAGCAACAATAAGAGCTTTGATGTCCTTGGCTAGCCCCTGACAAAATCTACAGGCTCGAGCTACAGGGTCTTTAACCATATAGTCAGCAAAGTGACTGAGTCGGCTGAATTCAGCTACATACTTATCAACAGTTCGGTCGCCTTGCTTGAGATTATGGAATTGCTTCTCTAACGATTCCCTAGCAACATCTGGGAAGAATTTTTTCTTGAATTGCTTCTTAAAATCATCCAAAGTCAGGTTGGGTTCAACAATCTTGGGTTCATTTTTGAACCAAGTTTGGGCTAGGTCATATAGTTAGAGCCCAACAGCTTCAATTTTAAGTCTCTCAGGAAGTTAGCAAACCCTTATGATTCTTTTATGTACTCTAACCATTCATCATCATAGAGTATGCCTTCAGTTCCCTTAAATTTCTGGGGATCCATCTTCTTGAATTCAAGGATATTTACTTCTTTAGGAAGAGAGGGTCCCCGATTAGTCGACTTATCTCTAGCGACTAACGATATAAGCTGAACGTTCTACAAGGCCTCTTTCATGACAGCATTTTACTCACGCTGGGCCTCAGCTTGGACCCTCTAGGCTTCGATTATTCTACGAAGTAGCTCAAAGAGTTGTGCTCCTCCAAGGAATATATCCTTATGAGTAGGATTGGTTACCTGAGATGCTTGAGAAGGATTGGCATTAGTCCCTTCAAGGTTATCGGGGTGAGAGGAGGATGATCCCTTGGTAATGATGACCTTCTTTCCCTTAGCCATTCTGGAAAGATAAAGAATATATGAGATTCAAGGAAAGGATTTGAAAAGGAGGACAAAAAATTCATTGTTTGCCATCGCTTCGTGATGTTGTGGAAAAAAGCTTTGAAGGTTGCAAACGAGAATGTAATTAGAATTTCTAATTATACTTTGTTTTTTGATTTGGGTCATGATGATAGAGGGTTGATTCTTACTCCGTTGATGATCTTACTGAGAGGGAGAATCGCTGGACTTAGCTTTACTGGCTAGGGGAAGTAGTAAGAACTCTCTCTGGAATGCTCGGGAACTCTTGAGGAAATCGAAGAACCGAGGGGAATCCCGCTTAAAATGGAGGAGAACTCCTCCTATTTATAGTTGAAAGGGAGAGTAGTCACGTGCCTATGAGTAGGCAGGCACGTGGGTTTTCAACTGCCATGTGGCACTCCTAAACATGAGCCAGTTATAACCAAGCGCACTTCACTGGTGTGGGGGATATGGCTGACTGCCACGTAGCATATTTGGATTTTGCAGTTGGAGAGAATCTCGAGCTGTTTGAACCCGTTCCTTGGCGTAACTAGGCCTTCAACACGTGGCATGCCCCTAAGTCACACACGCACTTAGGAATCACTGTCCTAGGTGGCACGTCGTATGTAGGTGCAGGATAGAAGCACACGCGCTTGGGAAGACTCAGGGCAACACATGCCTGCTTATACTATTTCCAAGGGGAATGAACCTTGACTTCTGTGTTTATCACTTGTATGAGAATCGATATGTCGAACAGAGGTCTCGAGATAGCCATGCTCATTAAATGCAGCCTGGGGAAGAGCAATTGATAAGCGTAGGCGTAGGGGCGATGAATTAGGTGCGCCCATAAAAGTGACGCACGAGGAGGAGAGGGGCACGCCCTTAGAGAGGCGTGAGTAGCCAAAGTAATTATGACTTTGGTTTTCGAGACCTACATAAAGATCGAGGCATCTTTGAATGACACTTAGATGAGGCATGACCATCACGTTTGTTGGGATGGGGCATGGACAGCTTGACGCCTAGGTAAGGCATAGTCAACATAAAAGACGTGAGTGGTTTGATGCTTTAAGTAAGGTGTGGGCCAGTTCCTTTTCACTAAGATGCGTGACCTATGCTTTTACAAACCCCCCTTCAAATTTTTCTAACTTTTTTGAATACAGTTAGAAATGCTTTAAACAGAAGCGGGGCGCGAGCTAGTATGAGATCAGCACAATCTTTTTCTGGATGATAACGATTAGTTTGGTTCTATCCCGAGTAGATAACTGTTCGTTCTTCCTTCTTATCAAAGTATAATTCATTCAAGGCCTATACATAGGTGTTGAGATGAATCCCTAGAAAACTATTCGTCACAAGAATCAAAACGTCAAGTTCATCGCCGTTAATGCCAGGTTTGTTTTCATTAAGTATGGATTTGAGCCTATAAATTAGGCTCTTAGATGTAGTCTTTTTGTTCGTTTCTTTTTCTTTACGTCAAAGCTTTCCCGACTCTTTTCTTCATTGGAGAGTAAAACGAACTCAAGGCAAAGCCGCTCGACGACTCCATTGGCATACCACCCGAAGTTTTTGTTGTGACGCGTTCAGTGTGGACCTGATGCACTTTACAGTTGATGGTAAGTGACCTGCTACGGGAAGAGAGGAAGGAAAACTTTGCTTCTCTCAGAGAACATGAACACTAATATATTGGGGCGTTCGTCATTGCGATATGTGCTTCAACCTCTGCCATACGCGGTAACACGCGTAGACACCCTCAAGGCGTTCACACACAAACTTTTGCCTTATGTCATAATGCACGCGCACGTGCCAAAATACTGTGCACACGAGTATCTGGCGTGCGTTGGAACAAGTGTGCATAGTCCAACAGACATGCTGCATGACGAAACTTCTGTTGTGCTCCTATGCGCTATATTCCAATGGGCGTGCTCTTGCGTTGTTCGCTTACTATCGAGCGCAGGTGTGACTTTTCCCAAGTCTTTTGAAAAGGACTAATTCTTTTATTTTGTCTTTTGTGCAGATTGTATTTCGATTTGCGCCTACTCAGATGGAGCGTGGAAGGACATCATAAGTCAGTTGATTCGGAAAGACAACCGATCTGATGCAAGATTTTGTTATGAGATCAAGCAGAGTGATCCCCAGTTATACAACGTACTAGCTGTCTTTACTCCTACGATGAGACGTATTGTCCATCGATATAGTGCTAGATCTATAGGGTTTGGATTGATTGTCCAGGTTGGCACCTTGTCTTCCAGCAGCTTCTCCGCATAGGTGCAGCGACCATCCTGCACACTCGATATGGCCGTCCTGCTTGTCTTAAAAAATTAATGCAGGTCCAGTGTTGGAGATTTTGTGAAAATACTGCCTTCTACAGAAAGGCATTTGCCTTCTTTGATGGAGGCAGTCGTCGTATCACTGCCCTCTATAAATGAGGGCATTTATCACATGACTGCTCTCTACAATGGTAGAGAAGTGGGCCAGAGTCTTCCGTAGATATCCTTCATGTAATAGATTTCTATTCTATGTAATAATGAATATCAATGAAAAATCTAGTTATGTTGTATATTTCCATCGTATGTAATCATGAATATCAATGAAAATCTAATCTCCTGTTGCAGGCTTTATGTAAATTTCTTGTGATTATGGACTTTTGTGGACTCATCTTCTTCAATGTGTTTAAACTGCAGATGTCAGGTAAAAGTAGGCACCGCGGAATAATTTCTTAAAGGATAACAAGATGTTTGTTCAGAGGTAATTTAGACATAACAAACATAGGATTCCAGATAGGTGGCTTATGCAGAGGTTTAGAAAGAACATGACAAGAAATGAAAGAAGAACTCAGAGGTAATATGGATATGTTTGTTCATCTAAGAATCCTCTTTGTGTACTTATCAATGCGAATACGATAAGTTTTCGGTGACGATTTTATCAACGAAGGTAATATGGACGTATTGGAAAAAAGGTCAAGAGGCAAGAATGCATACTCAGAAGTAGTATAGACATGGTAGACATTCAAAATAGGATAGAGATATAGGAATGAAGGTTACACATGAGGGACACTTTCACTCCCATCTTTGTTGTTTAAACATAGTACTTTTTGAGGAACTTGCCATTGATAGGCATCATGAGTAAATTTCTGTTAGTTTTAGCTAGCCGTTATGCACCGTTAGAATATACCATTTCCACAACAAACGGTCCCTCCCATTTAGGTTGAAACTTCCCGACCGTCTTGTGAGTCATGATCATTAGCCTTCTGACTGATGAAACAAGATCGCCGACTCGGAACGACCTCTCTTTAACCTTCTTATTAAAAGCATCGGATATTCGTACCTGGTATATCTCAATACACTGTTGAGCTAGGAGGTGTTTCTCGTCCAATGCTTCCAATCTTGTAGTCGTAGACGGTGGTTATCCTCAGTAGTCATATGACTATTAAGAGCCACTCGTAGAGAGAGGATTTGGAGTTCCAAAGAAAGCACGACATCACTTCCGTATATTAGAGAAAATGGAGTACTGCCAGTTGGTGTTCGGACTGTAGTTCGGTAAGCCCAGAGAAACATTCCGAGATTCTCATTCCAGTCACGTATATTAGACAAGACAACTTTCTTGAGGAGTTTGATAATCGTCTTGTTGAAAGCCTCAGCCAACCCATTTGCTGTTGGGTTATATGTAGTCGAGGCTGTACTCTGAATCCAATTTTGGTCACAGAAATGACGGAAGGCGCCACTGATAAACTGCGGGCCATTGTCATGGATGATCTTCTCTGGCAACCCGAACCGGTATATGACGTGATGCTTGAGAAACTTAATTACGACTGAGGTCTTTACGTCAACAAGCGGTACTGCCCTCCGCCACTTGGAAAGTAGTCGGTTATTGCCAAGATGAACCGGTGACCTTTTGATGATGGCGGGGAAATTGTGTCGATGATATCCATCCCCCATGCTTCGAAGGGCCAGGATGCAACTGTCGGATGTAAGAATTCCGACGGCTGGTGAATGAAATCTGCGTGGATTTGGCACATACAGCACTTCTTGGCGTATGCTAATGCATCTACTATCATCGTGGGCTAGTAGTAGCCCATGCGCCTGAGTCGATCCTAAAGTTTAGGACTTGGTTGGTAGGCTCCGTAAGTACCATCGTATGCTTCATAAAGTGCATCCTTAGCTTTTGTACCCGATAAACACCAGAGTAAGATTTTGTCGAAAGAACGACGATACAATGTTTTCGTTTGAACATCACAGTAGATTCGAAGAGATTGCCTTCTAACAGAGGTTGCTTCCTTGGTATTGTCTGCTAGGATTCTGTAAACCGCAAAATCTACAAAGAGGGACCACTTGTATCAAATATTCTTATTCATCTTTGCTAAATGGCAGACTTGCATGTATAAGTTATTCCTCGGATATACCAGCTCTTGATCGATCACTGTGATCATTTGCTAGGTTCCGGCGGGTGCTGCTAACGAGGCTGCAAGGCCAGTCAGGGCGACGACTTTCAGGTTTCATAATCTTGGGATGTGTTCTATAAAGAATCCCGTAAAGGTAGATTTCATCGAAATTGCTACCTGGTGGTACGGGATCAGGTTTTTGTGTCGGACTTTGTATTACCCTCGAACCTGATTGACTATCAGCTGAGAGTTGCCAAAGGCTTCCAGGAAATCAACCCCTAACTCTTTGGCTAGCCGGAGTCCTATGATGAGAGCGTTATACTCGGCCACTAATAAAGAAGGAAGAATTTATAATAAACTTACAAATTGTCATTTACAAATCATTGGGCGGAGACAAATCCACTACCAACTATTAAATAAAAGAAATAGATATACATGAAAGAAATAATCAAGCGAAACGAAAGGCGATCCAAGAGCATGCTATCTACGAAGCAAGAGAGTAAATCATGTCCTTGGCTAGAGCACCTGCGAAAAGTCACAAAACACACACCTGGAGAGTTCACCAGGTCCTCAGAGGGACGTAACAAGATACAAGAAACAACATGCCACAAAATGAATATAAAGCTGCTCAATAATAATCCGGACCTTAACAAGGTCCAGTACCTTATTATCGGAGCAGTTGACGACACCTACAACCAAACAAGGACAAGGTGTAGTAAACTAGTCCGCGATCAGATACGGTTCCAAGTCATGGTCAGGCATAAGTACATGAACCAAAAGTACCCATACCTAACGGATAACGATCACCTAACCACTCTAAGTGTGATGCAATCGAGAATAGTGCATGGTCGCATAACCTCCAAGTCAAGTCAAGATAAAATAAGCAGGACCTCCGTAGCGAGTCTCAATACTATATACCATTCCTCAGTATCGAGCGAGTCTACAGTATATATTCTACCTATCGTTCCTCAGTAGCGAGCGAGTCTACGATAGATAGGGAGGAGGTCAACGCCCAGTTGTATTCTTCCCACCCAATGTTCTAACTCTAATGACCACTAGTCTTTTATCATGCAATCCTAGTAATAGTCATGGCCTAAGGCTTGTCCAATATGTACCGCTGGCCACTCAGTACATACGTCCGAGACCTATATGCATCTCGTGATTCGTGACGTACATGTGTCAAGGCCAATGAATGCAGGTAGTCTATTAATCTAGGTTTTACTAAGCAGGAAAATATTTAAGTAGAGAAAATAGAACTAGACAATAAAATTTGCAACAGTTTAGCACAATTTATTTTGCAAAAAAATAATAAATATAAAATAAATGCATGCAGTATAATGAGTAGTAATAAATGGTGATGGCAAGGTATCTTGCCTGGTTTTTCGTCTGGTGTTGTACGATATTCTGAAAGTTCCAGTGTTGTCCTATAGCCGGTGTCGATGTATATAGGTCCAATTTCGCGTAAAAAAGAAATGTGTGATCAGTCGTGATTGATGATGATAATCGAGGAGGAATTATGCAGATAGATACATATATTTAATTTTTGAAATATTTTTATAGCTTACGTAAATACTTGAAAATACTTTATATTCAATATAGAAAAATATATTTTATTAGTCAAATATATGTTATAGGAAAATACCTTAAAATCAAAATTTGTTTTTAGGCAAAATACCCTATGTTTTTCAAGATAAAGAGTTTTGAGGTGGAAAGCCATATATGGCTAATGAAAATATATGAAGAATGCTAGAAAATTATTATCTAATTTTTGGAAGCTATGTTTTATGGGACAAAGTACTTTTTGAAAATTTCTAAAATAATAATAATAATTTAATACTAAGAACATGGTAACACTAAAATACTTGTACTACTACTACCTAGTATTTCAGAATATAGCCTACTAAAAATCATAGATATATATTTTAATTTAATAATGCAATATCCAAAGAATATCTAACAGTGAAAATAATACTTATAAAAATACTGCTGCTAATAATAATAATAATAATAATAATAATAATAATAATAATAATAATAATAATAGTAGCAGTAGTAGAAACAATAGAAACAGCTGTAAAGTTGTGCTCCTTTCACTGGAAACAAAGGAACACAAAACAAATATATATATATATATATATATATATATATATATATATATATATATATATATATATATATAATAAAATAATCAAGGTTTAAAGAAGAAGGAGAGCGAGAGAGAGAAAAAGTCACAGAGAGAGCAGGGAAGAGAGGGGACAAGAGAGCTAAAGGAGGAGAGACATGCGAGAGAGAGCGGGGTCTTAACTATGGTGGCTCGACGGTGGGCGCGGCAAGGCGCGACCGCGGCGGTGAGGCGACGAAGCCCGATCCAGGCTACGGCGGTAGAAAGGAATGCTGGAGGCGAGCGTGCGGGGTCCGGTAGCGAACGGTGGCTTCTGGAGGCGGCGTACGGGGAGTCGACAGCGGTGCGGGAGATGTCATCGGGCTCGCGACAATGCGCTGTTTGCGGCGGACAGCATGGCGGCCGAGGTAAGGTTAGGGTCCCTTTTCCTTATCTGGTGTTGTGATGGTGGGTGTGAGCTAGGGATTGGTGGTTGGTCGGGAGCCGAGGAGGGCTGGCAGAGTTTTCGGGGAGGTGAAGATGGTAGCAGTGATGGTGGTGGCGTAGGCGGGCTCGGTTGGTCAGGCAGTAGGGAATTGGGGCGGATGTGGTGGCGGAGTTGTTGGTAGACGGAATTCGGAGAGGCGGTCTGGTTGACTGGAGAAAGGTCGACTGGGGCTGGTTTTAGGGTGATGACGGTGACGGGGTTGGTGTCCAGAGGGGGATGGTGTCGGTAGGCTGTTCGGAGGTGGTGCGTACGGTGGGGTGAGGATGACGACGGTGGTTGCTTGGAGGGATTGGCCGGAAACGGCGATGGTGGTTATGGCCTAGTGGTGATGATGGATCTGGTGGCAGCGGTTTCGTGGGTGGCCAGGTGATAGGGACGCGGGGATGGCGGTGGTGGAGAGGGACGAACTAGTGGTGGTTGTGATTGTTCTGGAAGAGACGGGGAGTTGGGGTCAAAGGGACGATTCCAGAGGCAGGGGTTGGTTTTGTACCCACGATGGTGGCGATGGTCGATGGGGACCAAGGCCAGGGTGGTGGTTGCCATGGTCAGAGATCGGAGATGGGGCTGGAAGTAGCTGGGTGATGCTGGGGGTTGCAGCGATGGCTGCCGTGGTGATGGAAGAACGACGGGGAAGAGAGCTGGTGCCGTGTCCTACGAGACACGGGGCAAAGTTGTGCCTGACATGTCGGACATGGAGAGAATATTTGTATTTATACTAGAAAAATATAGTAGAAGGAAAAATGACACGGACACGATGCACGATAGATATTTTGTTGGAGAATTTGGATTGTGAAATTTCATGGAAAAAGAGCAATGAGGGTTCTCCTTATATATGAGGTGGAAACCCTTTGTTGGATATGGATTCAGATTATTTAAATCCGCAATAGATATTATACCATTTAATTTAAAACAATTTAAAATAAATTCGATAATTTCCAAATCAATTCTAAACTGAATCTAGATAATCTCAACTCTTTTAAAATAAAAGACTATCTAAAATCTATCCAATAATTCAAATTCCGATTTAAATCATAATAGTTACATTTAAAATATTTTTTCATAAAATTTAAATAATATTAATTTATTAATTTCGAAAATCATACTAAATATTTAAATATTAGGAATTTCCTTTTTGCAATAAAAAAGTAAAATTCGTTTTCGTAAAAATCAAAGTGGACATGAAAGTTATATCATGCCACTCGCGCATAAATAATATATTTACTTTATGCTATTAAAATATACTCATTTCTATATGGAGAAAATTTTGTAATAAAACTTTTTGAAGGAAGAAAATAATACACTTCTCATATACGTCTTTGCACTTGCGGTACGAAAGATTTCAAATACAAAATAGATAAAATTTAAAACCTTAGTAGAATTTTAGGGTGTTATATCCTACCCAACTTACAAGAATTTCGTCCTCGAAATTTTAGGAATAACTAAGGTAGGTAGGGTTGAGAAGATAGGAAGAGTTTATCGGAAAAAAAATTTGATCAATTTATTCGGCATGGAATCAAAGGAATACAACAGAATCAATTTTGAATAATCGAAAATTTAGATAACTGGGACAATTGAATTCACGGGTATAGTTTAGAAGATATTTCATGACACCCCATCAATATTCAATTCGATCGATTCTAGCATCAACTTGAAAGCGTGTAATCGTTAAAATGGTTGATAACTTCTTTGATCTCAAATTTAGGAACAATAACTCAAGAATTTGAGTTGTGTTTAATATCTTCATAATCTTTGAATTATCCACATCTTTATAGCAATCGTACTCTTCATAATTTACTGCGTCTCCTCAAATTCATATTCCACACATTTTTGCCTCTTTTCTTTCAAGAGATATTTATTTACAGTCCTTAAAAATATGCAATTAATTTCTATATCTCGTAATAGGAGTTCGATAAGTCCCCAAAATTTTTGAATTTAATAATTCTCTAGTCTTCTATTCCAACCTATCTATATGCTTTCCAAAAAACAATTTTGCAAACTCATCTAGGAGATATTCTGCATCCATACATTAACATAAAATTTACTCCTTAAGCTTTTAAAATTTTCGTTCTCAATATTTGAACAATGCTTGAAAAACAAGTTTTTTTCAATCTAAATTTAAATCTCGATTGTATCTTCAAACACGACCTTTTTATTATCGCAAAACCACAAATATTTCAATCTTTTATTTATTAGTGCCTTCCTCGAAATTTAACATATAACATATCCTCGTAATCGCATATTCATCTTGACCAACTATACCATTAATCTAGTAATGTATAATTGAAGGGTGTCTTGATTCAATTCCATATTTGCACAAGGGAATCATATAGGAAACAAGGTTCACATGAATCACTGAGGAGCTAGAATTTTTTTTTCAAAGGGGAGACAAAACAATTGGAAAAAAATTCAGTTAGGTTCAATGGTTGTGGCAAGGTTGGGGATATAGGATTATGGGTCGCTAGTTAATGCACGAAAAATAAAGATAAGGGTTACGTAATCAAGACAAACAAAGTATAATTGTTAAGAAATTGAGTAGATAACATAGAATAGGTTAAAGACTCGAAAGACATGAATTTTAAAGAAAAGATAGTATGATAGTCGTCTATGTTAGGGGTACGATTAAGGAAACGATTCTAATCATCCTTAAGTTTCAAATGATTAGAAGGCACGAATAAAAGATCTAGATTTGAGGGAAGGTCGAGTAAGTCAAGATTTATATATGATCATATGGTTTAGCAGATGACTAACTATACTCGAGTATTTACAACTATCATGGCCATGGGTGATATGTCACTGATGTGGACTACTCTATCTCATTAGGGATATCTTGGTTGTCTACCATTATAAGTCTAACTTCTTGAACTCGAGCTTTCACAAATTTTCTTAATAAAAATTTCAAAAAATAATCTACCATAATTTCTATTCATTCTAAGTCATCTAACATAATCTTAACTTAAAATGTAAATTCCTTTAATCAATCTAAAAATAAATTTTCATCATATCATGAATAACTTTTCCCAAAAGTTGTAATAAAACTCAATATTTAAATAATCCTACTAGTCGTCAACCCCCCTTTTTTTACTAAACTTCCATAACAAATCATAACTTTAAAAATAATTTAAAATTTCTCAAATAACCTCGAGATAACACTTAGCATAATACAGTCAATCCCAAAACGTAAGCTCAAGATTTAAATAATCTTATCCGTAATTCAAAAAAAATTGAACATTTAAAATAACTCCTCGGATTGATTCTATATCCTTCAAAATGTATATCTAAACTTCGAGCAAGCCATAACTACTCTAAAATCTTCAAAAATCAATTTTTTTTCCACAATCGAGACATTAAACTCATAATCTAAATAAATCAATCATAAGAAATTTATATTTTTTCCCAAATAAATTTTATATCCTCAAAATATGTATAGCTATAACCCCAAATTCATAAATATTTTCGAAGACCTTCTAAGTCAAACTCAAAAATCAAATAAACTTGTTTTCTCAATTGTATATAGATGCTAACTATCCTCTTGTGTACACCACTTAGTAGTGTCAAAATAAAATTCTAACCATCCTTATAGTCGGTAATCGCTACTACCCAACTTGGAATCAACTAATACCTTACAAGATCATACTTTTAGGAAGATAGGGTTCTTTGATCCTTAAAGTAATAAATGTCTTTATAACTCAAGATAGGACGTCAATGCATACTAATTGTCAATTTAATCTTCTAGCCATGTGTTTGCCCCATGAGCATATACTAGTGTAGTCATCTTCCTAACCGCAATTAAGTACAAGAAATAAGTATTCATGGTAGTAGGAAATCAAGCAAGATGCAAGTCAAGAAAATCGAACCAGATGTCAAAATTTGAAGTCAAGGAAGGAGATCAAGTATGTGGATGAGATCCTAGACTCTAATCCTATGTGCAGGCCTGCTCGGTAAAATAACGTAACCGAAACGGCAAACTGACCTGCATGGTCCACCACAAAAACATGTAACGCCCCAGTCCCAAAATACTTAGGATCGATTACGTTGACATGCCAGCTGCACATATACGAAGAACACTCCAATATATAGAGTTCTCGTATACGTACATAAGCTATAAAATACAGTAAACCACGACACTAATCTCATCCACTAATAAAGAAGGAAGAATTTATAATAAACTTGTAAATTGTCATTTACAAATCATCGGGCGGAGACAAATCCACTACCAACTATTAAATGAAAAGAAATAGATATACATGAAAGAAATAATCAAAGCAAAGGGCGATCCAAAGCATGCTATCTACGAAGCAAGAGAGTAAATCATGTCCTTGGCTAGAGCACCTACGGAAAGTCACAAAACACACACCTGGAGAGTTCACCAGGTCCTCAGAGGGACGTAACAAGATACAAGAAACAATGCCATAAACTGAATATAAAGCTACTCAATAATAATCGGACCATAACAAGGTCCAGTACCTTATCATCAGAGCAGTTGACCACACCTACAACCAAACAAGGACAAGGTGTGGTAAACTAGTCCACGACCAGATACGGTTCCAAGTCATGGTCAGGCATAAGTACATAAACCAAAAGTACCCATACCTAACGGATATCGGTCACCTAACCACTCTAAGGTGATGCAATCGAGAATAGTGCATGGTCGCATAACCTCCAAGTCAAGTCAAGATAAAATAAGCAGGACCTCAGTAGCGAGCCTCAATACTATATAACATTCCTTATTATCGAGCGAGTCTACAGTATATAGTCTACCTATCGTTCCTCAGTAGAGAGCAAGCTATGATAGATAGGGAGGAGGTCAACGCCCAGTTGTATTCTCCCCACCTGATCTAACTCTAATGACCACTAGTCTTTTATCATGCAATCTTAGTAGTAGTCATGGCCTAACGCTCGTCCAATATGTATCACTGGCCACTCAGTACATACGTTCGAGACCTATATGTGTCTCGTGATTCATGACGTACATGTGTCAAGGCCAATGAATACAGGTAGTCTATTAAATCTAGGTTTTACTAAGCAAGAAAATATTTAAGTAGATAAAATAGAACTAGACAATAAAATTTGCAACAGTTTAGCACAATTTATTTGGAGAAAATAATAATATAAAATAAATGCATGCAGTATAAAGATCAGTAATAAATGGTGATGTCAAGGTATCTTGCCTGGTTTGTCATCTGGTGTGGTGCGATATTCTGAAAGTTCCAGTGTTGTCCTATAGCTGGGGTCGATGTATATGGGTCCAATTTTGGTAAAAAAGAAATGTGTGATCAGTCGTGATTGATGATGATAATCGAGGAGGAATTATAGAGATAGATACATATATTTAATTTTTGAAATATTTCTATAGTTTACGTAAATACTTGAAAATACTTTATATTCAATTTAGAAAAATATATTTTATTTGTCAAATATATGTTACAGGAAAATTCCTTAAAATCAAAATTTTTTTTAGGAAAAATACCCTATATTATTCAATAAAGAGTTTTGAGGTGGAAAGCCATATATGTCTAATGAAAATATGAAGAATACTAGAAAATTATTATCTAATTTTTGGAAGCTATGCTTTATGGGACAAAGTATTTTACTTTTTAAAAATTTCTAAAATAATAATAATAATTTAATACTAAGAACATGGTAACACTAAAATACTTGTACTAATGCTACCTTGTATTTCAGAATATAGCCTACTAAAAATCATAGATATATATATAATTTAATAATACAATATCCTAAGAATATCTAACAGTGATAATAATACTTACAAAAACTACTACTACTACTACTACTACTACTATATAATAAAAAAAACAGTAGAAGCAATAGACAGCTGTAAAGCTGTGCTCCTTTCACTGGAAACAAAGAAACACAAAACAAAAATATATATATAAAATGTATAAAAAATCAAGCTTTAAAGAAGGAGAGAGAGAAAAATCACAGAGAGAGCAGGAAAGAGAGGAGGGAGAAGAGATCTAGAGAGGAGAGACATGCGTGAGAGAGCGGGGTCTTACCTTGGGTGGCTCGATGGCGGGTCGCGGCAAGGCGCGACCGTGGCGGTGAGGCGCCGAAGCCCGATCCAGGCTACGGCGGCGGAAAGGAATGCGGGAGGTGAGCGCGCAGGGTCCGGTAGCGAACGGTGGCTTCTGGAGGCGACATACGGGGAGTCGACAGCAGTGCGGGAGATCTCATCAGGCATGCGGCAATACGCTGTTGGCGGTAGATGGCATGGCGGCCGGAGGTAAGGTTTGGGTCTCTTTTCTTTATTTGGTGTTGTGATGGTGGGTATGAGCTGGAGATTGGTGGTTGGCCGGGAGCCGAGAGGTTTGGTAGAGTTTTTACGGCATGGGCTAATATGGCGTTCGCATGTGCACCGTCTAAAGTGTTTTACGGCACACATTATGCGCCGTGAAAACACATTTTTCCTGATATGCATATAGTCAGCAAAGTGACTGAGTCGGCTGAATTCAGCTACATACTTATCAACAGTTCGGTCGCCTTGCTTGAGATTATGGAATTGCTTCTCTAACGATTCCCTAGCAACATCTGGGAAGAATTTTTTCTTGAATTGCTTCTTAAAATCATCCAAAGTCAGGTTGGGTTCAACAATCTTGGGTTCATTTTTGAACCAAGTTTGGGCTAGGTCATAGAGTTAGAGCCCAACAGCTTCAATTTTAAGTCTCTCAGGAAGTTAGCAAACCCTTATGATTCTTTTATGTACCTAACCATTCATCATCATAGAGTATGCCTTCAGTTCCCTTAAATTTCTGGGGATCCATCTTCTTGAATTCAAGGATATTTACTTCTTTAGGAAGAGAGGGTCCCCGATTAGTCGACTTGTCTCTAGCGACTAACGACATAAGCTGAACGTTCTACAAGGCCTTTTATGACAGCATTTTACTCACGTTGGGCCTCAGCTTGGACCCTCTAGGCTTCGATTATTCTACGAAGTAGCTCAAAGAGTTGTGCTCCTCCAAGGAATATATCCTTATGAGTAGGATTGGTTACCTGAGATGCTTGAGAAGGATTGGCATTAGTCCCTTCAAGGTTAGGGTGAGAGGAGGATGATCCCTTGGTAATGATGACCTTCTTTCCCTTAGCCATTCTGGAAAGATAAAGAATATATGAGATTCAAGGAAAGGATTTGAAAAGGAGGACAAAAAATTCATTGTTTGCCATCGCTTCGTGATGTTGTGGAAAAAAGCTTTGAAGGTTGCAAACGAGAATGTAATTAGAATTTCTAATTACACTTTGTTTTTGATTTGGGTCATGATGATAGAGGGTTGATTCTTACTCCGTTGATGATCTTACTGAGAGGAGAATCGCTGGACTTAGCTTTACTGGCTAGGGGAAGTAGTAAGAACTCTCTCTGGAATGCTCGGGAACTTTGAGGAAATCGGAGAACCGGGGAATCCGCTTAAAATGGAGGAGAACTCCTCCTTTATAGTTGAAAGGGAGAGTAGTCACGTGCCTATGAGTAGGCAGGCGCGTGGGTTTTCAACTGCCATGTGGCACTCCTAAACAGGAGCCAGTTATAACCAAGCGCACTTCACTGGTGTGGGGATATGGCTGACTGCCACGTAGCATATTTGGATTTAGCAGTTGGAGAGAATCTCGAACTGTTTGAACCCGTTCCTTGGCGTAACTAGGCCTTCAACACGTGGCATGCCCCTAAGTCACACACGCACTTAGGAATCACTGTCCTAGGTGGCGTCGTATGTAGGTACAGGATAGAAGCACACGCGCTTGGGAAGACTCAGGGCAACACATGCCTGCTTACACTGTTTCAAGGGGAATAAACCTTGACTTCAGTGTTTATCACTTGTACAAGAATCGATATGTCGAACAGAGGTCTCGAGATAGCCATCTAAATGCAGCTGGGGAAGAGCAATTGATAAGCGTAGGCGTAGGCGCGATGAATCAGGTGCGCCCATAAAATGACGCACGAGGAGGAGAGGGGCACGCCCTTAGAGAGGCGTGAGTAGCCAAAGTAATTATGACTTTGGTTTTCGAGACCTACATAAAGATCGAGGCGTCTTTGAATGACACTTAGATGAGGCATGACCGTCACGTTTGTTGGGATGGGGCATGGACAGCTTGACGCCTAGGTAAGGCATAGTCAACATAAGAGGCGTGAGTGGTTTGATGCTTTAAGTAAGGTGTGGGCCACTTCCTTTTCACTAAGATGCGTGACCTATGCTTCTACAAACCCCCCTTCAAATTTTTCTAACTTTTTGAATACAGTTAGAAATGCTTTAAACAGAAGCAGGGCGCGAGCTAGTATGAGATCAGCACAATCTTTTTCTGGATGATAATGATTAGTTTGGTTCTATCCCGAGTAGATAACTGTTTTCTCCCTTCTTATCAAAGTATACGTCATTCAAGGCCTATAAATAGGTGTTGAGATGAATCCCTAGAAAACTATTCGTCACAAGAATCAAAACGTCAAGTTCATCGCCGTTAACCAGGTTTGTTTTCATTAAGTATGGATTTGAGCCAATAAATTAGGCTCTTAGATGTAGTCTTTTTGTTCGTTTCTTTTTCTTTACGTCAAAGCTTCCCCGACTCTTTTCTTCATTGGAGAGTAAAACGAACTCAAGGCAAAGCCGCTCGACGACTCCATTGGCATACCACCCGAAGCTTTTGTTGTGACGCGTTCAGTGTGGACCTGATGCACTTTACAGTTGATGGTAAGTGACCTGCTACGGAAGAGAGGAAGGAAAACTTTGCTTCTCTCAGAGAACATGAACACTGACATATTGGGGCGTTCGTCATTGCGATACGTGCTTCAACCTCTGCCATGCGCGGTAACACGCGTAGACACCCTCAAGGCGTTCACACACAAACTTTTGCCTTATGTCATAATGCACGCGCACGTGCCAAAATACTGTGCGCACGAGTATCTGGCGTGCGTTGGAACAAGTGTGCATAGTCCAACAGACGTGCTGCATGACGAAACTTCTGTTGTGCTCCTATGCGCTATATTCCAATGGGCGTGCTCTTGCGTTGTTCGCTTACTATCGAGCGCAGGTGTGACTTTTCCCAAGTCTTTTGAAAAGGACTAATTCTTTTATTTTGTCTTTTGCAGATTGTATTTCGATTCGCGCCTACTCAGATGGAGCGTGGAAGGACATCATAAGTCAGTTGATTCGGAAAGACAACCGATCTGATGCAAGATTTTGTTATGAGATCAAGCAGAGTGATCCCCAGTTATACAACGTACTAGCTGTCTTTACTCCCGCGATGAGACGTATTGTCCATCGATATAGTGCTAGATCTATAGGGTTTGGATTGATTGTCCAGGTTGGCACCTTGTCTTCCAGCAGCTTCTCCGCATAGGTACAGCGACCATCCTGCACACTCGATATGGCCGTCCTGCTTGTCTTAAAAATTAATGCAGGTCCAGTGTTGGAGATTTTGTGAAAATACTGCCCTCTACAGAAAGGCATTTGCCATCTTTGATGGAGGCAGTCGTCGTATCACTGCCCTCTATAAATGAGGGCATTTATCACATGACTGCTCTCTACAATGGTGGAGAAGTGGGCCAGAGTCTTCCGTAGATATCCTTTATGTAATAGATTTCTATTCTATGTAATAATGAATATCAATGAAAAATCTAGTTATGTTGTATATTTCCATCGTATGTAATCATGAATATCAATGAAAATCTAATCTCCTTTTGCTGGCTTTATGTAAATTTCTTGTGATTATGGACTTTTGTGGACTCATCTTCTTCAATGTGTTTAAACTGCAGATGTCAGGTAAAAGTAGGCACCAGAATAATTTCTTAAAGGATAAAGATGTTTGTTCAGAGGTAATTTAGACATAAAAACATAGGATTCCAGATAGGTGGCTTATGCAGAGGTTTAGAAAGAACATGACAAGAAATGAAAGAAGAACTCATAGGTAATATGGATATGTTTGTTCATCTAAGAATCCTCTTTGTGTACTAATCAATGCGAATACGATAAGTTTTCGGTGACAATTTTATCAACGAAGGTAATATGGACGTATTGGAAAAAAGGTCAAGAGGCAAGAATGCATACTCAGAAGTAGTATAGACATGGTAGACATTCAAAATAGGATAGAGATATAGGAATGAAGGTTACACATGAGGGACGCTTTCACTCCATCTTTGTTGTTTAAACATAGTACTTTTTGAGGAACTTGCCATTGATAGGCATCATGAGTAAATTTCTTCTAGTTTTAGCTAGCCGTTATGCACCGTTAGAATATACCATTTCCACAACAAACGGTCCCTCCCATTTAGGTTGAAACTTCCCGACCGTCTTGTGAGTCATGATCATTAGCCTTCTGACTGATGAAACAAGATCGCCGACTCGGAACGACCTCTCTTTAACCTTCTTATTAAAAGTATCGGATATTCGTGCCTGGTATAGCTCAATACACTGTTGAGCTAGGAGGTGTTTCTCGTCCAATGCTTCCAATCTTGTAGTCGTAGACGGTGGTTATCCTCAGTAGTCATATGACTATTAAGAGCCACTCGTAGAGAGAGGATTTGGAGTTCCAAAGGAAGTACGACTTCACTTCCGTATATTAGAGAAAATGGAGTACTGCCAGTGGGTGTTCGGACTGTAGTTCGGTAAGCCCAGAGAAACATTCGAGATTCTCATTCCAGTCACGTATATTAGACAAGACAACTTTCTTGAGGAGTTTGATAATCGTCTTGTTGAAAGCCTCAGCCAACCCATTTGCTGTTGGATTATATGTAGTCGAGGCTGTACTCTGAATCCAATTTTGGTCACAGAAATGACGGAAGGCACCACTGATAAACTGCGGGCCATTGTCATAGATGATCTTCTCTGGCAACCCAACCGGTATATGACGTGATTTGAGAAACTTAATTACGACTGAGGTCTTTACGTTAACAAGCGGTACTGCCTCCGCCCACTTGGAAAGTAGTCGGTTATTGCCAAGATGAACCGGTGACCTTTTGATGATGGCGGGGAAATCGTGTCGATGATATCCATCCCCCATGCTTCGAAGGGCCAGGATGCAACTGTCGGATGTAAGAATTCCGACGGCTGGTGAATGAAATCTGCATGGATTTGGCACATACACACTTCTTGGCGTATGCTAATGCATCTACTATCATGTGGGCTAGTAGTAGCCCATGCGCCTGAGTCGATCCTAAAGTTTAGGACCTGGTTGGTAGGCTCCGTAAGTACCATCGTATGCTTCATAAAGTGCATCCTTAGCTTTTGTACCCGATAAACACCAGAGTAAGATTTTGTCGAAAGAACGACGATACAATATTTTCGTTTGAACATCACAGTAGATTCGAAGAGATCGCCTTCTAACAGAGGTTGCTTCCTTGGTATTGTCTGCTAGGATTCTGTAAACGCAAAATCTACAAAGAGGGACCACTTGTATCAAATATTCTTATTCATCTTTGCTAAATGGCAGACTTGCATATATAAGTTATTCCTCGGACATACCAGCTCTTGATCGATCACTGTGATCATTTGCTAGGTTCCGGCGGGTGCTGCTAACGAGGCTGCAAGGCCAGTCAGGGCGACGACTTTCAGGTTTCATAATCTTGGGATGTGTTCTATAAAGAATCCCGTAAAGGTAGATTTCATCGAAATTGCTACCTGGTGGTACGGGATCAGGTTTTTGTGTCGACTTTGTATCGCCCTCGAACCTGATTGACTATCAGCTGAGAGTTGCCAAAGGCTTCCAGGAAATCAACCCCTAACTCTTTGGCTAGCCGGAGTCCTATGATGAGAGCGTTATACTCGGCCACATTATTGGAACATGGTTTCGTGAGTGAATATGCTCGTTGGATGACCAAGTTGTAATGCCCCAGTCCCAAAATAGTTAGGACCGAGTACGTAGATATGTCAACTACATATACGAAGAACACTAATATGGAGTTCTCGTATACGTACATAAGCTGTAAAATGCAGTAAACCATGACACTAATCTCGTCCACTAATAAAGAAGGAAGAATTTATAATAAACTTACAAATTGTCATTTACAAATCATTGGGCGGAGACAAATCCACTACCAACTATTAAATAAAAAGAAATAGATATACATGAAAGAAATAATCAAGCGAAACGAAAGGCGATCCAAGAGCATGCTATCTACGAAGCAAGAGAGTAAATCATGTCCTTGGCTAGAGCACCTACGGAAAGTCACAAAACACACACCTGGAGAGTTCACCAGGTCCTCAGAGGACGTAACAAGATACAAGAAACAACATGCCACAAAATGAATATAAAGCTGCTCAATAATAATCCGGACCTTAACAAGGTCCAGTACCTTATTATCGGAGCAGTTGACGACACCTACAACCAAACAAGGACAAGGTGTAGTAAACTAGTCCGCGACCAGATACGGTTCCAAGTCATGGTCAGGCATAAGTACATGAACCAAAAGTACCCATACCTAACGGATAACGATCACCTAACCACTCTAAGTGTGATGCAATCGAGAATAGTGCATGGTCGCATAACCTCCAAGTCAAGTCAAGATAAAATAAGCAGGACCTCAAGCGAGTCTCAATACTATATACCATTCCTCAGTATCGAGCGAGTCTACAGTATATATTCTACCTATCGTTCCTCAGTAGCGAGCGAGTCTACGATAGATAGGGAGGAGGTCAACGCCCAGTTGTATTCGTCCCACCCAATGTTCTAACTCTAATGACCACTAGTCTTTTATCATGCAATCCTAGTAATAGTCATGGCCTAAGGCTTGTCCAATATGTACCGCTGGCACTCAGTACATGTCCGAGACCTATTGCATCTCGTGATTCGTGACGTACATGTGTCAAGGCCAATGAATGCAGGTAGTCTATTAAATCTAGGTTTTACTAAGCAGAAAAATATTTAAGTAGAGAAAATAGAACTAGACAATAAAATTTGCAACAGTTTAGCACAATTTATTTTGCAAAAAATAATAATATAAAATAAATGCATGCATATAATGAGTAGTAATAAATGGTGATGGCAAGGTATCTTGCCGGGTTTTTCGTCTGGTGTTGTACGATATTCTGAAAGTTCCAGTGTTGTCCTATAGGGTGTCGATGTATATAGGTCCAATTTCGCGTGAAAAAGAAATGTGTGATCAGTCGTGATTGATGATGATAATCGAGGAGGAATTATGCAGATAGATACATATATTTAATTTTTGAAATATTTTTATAGCTTACGTAAATACTTGAAAATACTTTATATTCAATATAGAAAAATATATTTTATTAGTCAAATATATGTTATAGGAAAATACCTTAAAATCAAAATTTGTTTTTAGGCAAAATACCCTATGTTTTTCAAGATAAAGAGTTTTGAGGTGGAAAGCCATATATGGCTAATGAAAATATATGAAGAATGCTAGAAAATTATTATCTAATTTTTGGAAGCTATGTTTTATGGGACAAAGTACTTTTTGAAAATTTCTAAAAATAATAATAATTTAATACTAAGAACATGGTAACACTAAAATACTTGTACTACTACTACCTAGTATTTCAGAATATAGCCTACTAAAAATCATAGATATATATTTTAATTTAATAATGCAATATCCAAAGAATATCTAACAGTGAAAATAATACTTATAAAAATACTACTGCTAATAATAATAATAATAATAATAATAATAATAATAATATAATAATAATAATAATAGTAGTCAGTAGAAACAATAGAAACAGCTGTAAAGTTGTGCTCCTTTCACTGGAAACAAAGGAACACAAAACAAATATATATATATATATATATATATATTATATATATATATTATTATATATAATATATATAAAATGTATAAATAATCAAGGTTTAAAGAAGAAGGAGAGAGAGAGAGAGAAAAAGTCACAGAGAGAGCAGGGAAGAGAGGAGGGACAAGAGAGCTAAAGGAGGAGAGACATGCGAGAGAGAGCGGGGTCTTAACTATGGTGGCTCGACGGTGGGCCGGGCAAGGCGCGACCGCGGCGGTGAGGCGACGAAGCCCGATCCAGGCTACGGCGGTAGAAAGGAATGCTGGAGGCGAGCGTGCGGGGTCCGGTAGCGAACGGTGGCTTCTGGAGGCGGCGTACGGGGAGTCGATAGCGGTACGGGATATCATCGGGCTCGCGGCAATGCGCTGTTTGCGGCGGACAGCATGGCGGCCGGAGGTAAGGTTAGGGTCCCTTTTCCTTATCTGGTGTTGTGATGGTGGGCGTGAGCTAGGGATTGGTGGTTGGTCGGGAGCCGAGGAGGGCTGGCAGAGTTTTCGGGGAGGTGAAGATGGTAGCAGTGATGGTGGTGGCGTAGGCGGGCTCGGTTGGTCAGGCAGTAGGGAATTGGGGTGGATGTGGTGGCGGAGTTGTTGGTAGACGGGAATTCGGAGAGCGGTCTGGTTGACTGGAGAAAGGTCGACTGGGGGCTAGTTTTAGGGTGATGACGGTGACGGGGTTGGTCCAGAGGGGGATGGTGTCGGTAGGCTGTTCGGAGGTGGTGCGTACGGTGGGGTGAGGATGACGACGGTGGTTGCTTGGAGGGATTGGGGAAACGGCGATGGTGGTTATGGCCTAGTGGTGATGATGGATCTGGTGGCAGCGGTTTCGTGGGTGGCCAGGTGATAGGGACGCGGGGATGGCGGGGTGGTGGAGAGGGACGAACTAGTGGTGGTTGTGATTGTTCTGGAAGGAGACGGGGAGTTGGGGTCAAAGGGACGATTCCAGAGGCAGGGGTTGGTTTTGTACCCGCGATGGTGGCGATGGTCTATGGGGACCAAGGCCAGGGTGGTGGTTGCCATGGTCAGAGATCGGAGATGGGGCTGGAAGTAGCTGGGTGATGGGGGGTTGCAGCGATGGCTGCCGTGGTGATGGAAGAACGACGGGGAAGAGAGCTGGTGCCGTGTCCTACGAGACACGGGGCAAAGTTGTGCCTGACATGTGGACACGGAGAGAATATTGTATTTATACTAGAAAAATATAGTAGAAGGAAAAACGACACGGACACGATGCATGATAGATATTTTGTTGGAGAATTGGATTGTGAAATTTCATGGAAAAAGAGCAATGAGGGTTCTCCTTATATATGAGGTGGAAACCCTTTGTTGGATATGGATTCAAATTATTTAAATCCGCAATAGATATTATACCATTTAATTTAAAACAATTTAAAATAAATTCGATAATTTCCAAATCAATTCTAAACTGAATCTAGATAATCTCAACTCTTTTAAAATAAAAGACTATCTAAAATCTATCCAATAATTCAAATTCCGATTTAAATCATAATAGTTACATTTAAAATATTTTTCATAAAATTTAAATAATATTAATTTATTAATTTCGAAAATCATACTAAATATTTAAATATTAGGAATTTCCTTTTTGCAATAAAAAAGTAAAATTCGTTTTCGTAAAAATCAAAGTGGACATGAAAGTTATATCATGCCACTCGCGCATAAATAATATATTTACTTTATGCTATTAAAAATATACTCATTCTCTATGGAGAAAATTTTGTAATAAAACTTTTTGAAGGAAGAAAATAATACACTTCTCATATACGTCTTTGCACTTGCGGTACGAATGATTTCAAATACAAAATAGATAAAATTTAAAACCTTAGTAGAATTTTAGGGGTTTACATCTACCCAACTTACAAGAATTTAGTCCTCGAAATTTTAGGAATAACTAAGGTAGGTAGGGTTGAGAAGATAGGAAGAGTTTATCGAAAAAAAAATTTGATTAATTTATTCGGCATGGAATCAAAGGAATACAACGGAATCAATTTTGAATAATCGAAAATTTAGATAACTGGGACAATTGAATTCACGGGTATAGTTTAGAAGATATTTCATGACACCCCATCAATATTCAATTCGATCGATTCTAGCATCAACTTGAAAGCGTGTAATCGTTAAAATGGTTGATAACTTCTTTGATCTCAAATTTAGGAACATAACTCAAGAATTTGAGTTGTGTTTAATATCTTCATAATCTTTGAATTATCCACATCTTTATAGCAATCGTACTCTTCATAATTTACTGCGTCTCCTCAAATTCATATTCCACACATTTTTGCCTCTTTTTTTCAAGATATATTTATTTACAGTCCTTAAAAATATGCAATTAATTTCTATATCTCGTAATAGGAGTTCGATAAGTCCCCAAAATTTTTGAATTTAATAATTCTCTAGTCTTCTATTCCAACCTATCTATATGCTTTCCAAAAAACAATTTTGCAAACTCATTCTAGGAGTATTCTGCATCCATACATTAACATAAAATTTACTCCTTAAGCTTTTAAAATTTTCGTTCTCAATATTTGAACAATGCTTGAAAAACAAGTTTTTTTCAATCTAAATTTAAATCTCGATTGTATCTTCAAACACGACCTTTTTATTATCGCAAAACCACAAATATTTCAATCTTTTATTTATTAGTGCCTTCCTCGAAATTTAACATATAACATATCCTCGTAATCGCATATTCATCTTGACCAACTATACCATTAATCTAGTAATGTATAATTGAAGGGTGTCTTGATTCAATTCATATTTGCACAAGGGAATCATATAGGAAACAAGGTTCACATGAATCACTGAGGAGCTAGAATTTTTTTTTCAAAGGGAGACAAAACAATTGGAAAAAAATTCAGTTAGGTTCAATGGTTGTGGCAAGGTTGGGGATATAGGATTATGGGTCGCTAGTTAATGCACGAAAAATAAAGATAAGGGTTACGTAATAAGACAAACAAAGTACAATTGTTAAGAAATTAAGTAGATAACATAGAATAGGTTAAAGACTCGAAAGACATGAATTTTAAAGAAAAGATAGTATGATAGTCGTCTATGTTAGGGGTACGATTAAGGAAACGATTCTAATCATCCTTAAGTTTCAAATGATTAGAAGGCACGAATAAAAGATCTAGATTTGAGGGAAGGTCGAGTAAGTCAAGATTTATATATGATCATATGGTTTAGCAGATGACTAACTATACTCGAGTATTTACAACTAGCATGGCCATGGGTGATATGTCACTGATGTGACTACTCTATCTCATTAGGGATATCTTGGTTGTCTACCATTATAAGTCTAACTTCTTGAACTCGAGCTTTCAAAATTTTCTTATAAAAATTCTCAAAAAATAATCTACCATAATTTCTATTCATTCTAAGTCATCTAACATAATCTTAACTTAAAATGTAAATTCCTTTAATCAATCTAAAAATAAATTTTCATCATATCATGAATAACTTTTCCCAAAAGTTGTAAAAAACTCAATATTCAAATAATCCTACTAGTCGTCAACCCCCCTTTTTTTACTAAACTTCCATAACAAATCATAACTTTAAAAATAATTTAAAATTTCTCAAATAACCTCGAGATAACACTTAGCATAATACAGTCAATCCCAAAACGTAAGCTCAAGATTTAAATAATCTTATCCATCGTAATTCAAAAAAAAATTGAACATTTAAAATAACTCCTCGGATTGATTCATATCCTTCAAAATGTATATCTAAACTTCGAGCAAGCCATAACTACTCTAAAATCTTCAAAAATCAATTTTTTTTCCACAATCGAGACATTAAACTCATAATCTAAATAAATCAATCATAAGAAATTTATATTTTTTCCCAAATAAATTTTATATCCTCAAAATATGTATAGCTATAACCCCAAATTCATAAATATTTTCGAAGACCTTCTAAGTCAAACTCAAAAATCAAATAAACTTGTTTTCTCAATTGTATATAGATGCTAACTATCCTCTTGTGTACACCACTTAGTAGTGTCAAAATAAAATTCTAACCATCCTTATAGTCGGTAATCGCTACTACCCAACTTGGAATCAACTAATACCTCTTACAAGATCATACTTTTAGGAAGATAGGGTTCTTTGATCCTTAAAGTAATAAATGTCTTATAACTCAAGATAGGACCTCAATGCATACTAATTGTCAATTTAATCCTTCTAGCCATGTGTTTGCCCCATGAGCATATACTAGTGTAGTCATCTTCCTAACCGCAATTAAGCACAAGAAATAAGTATTCTTGGTAGTAGGAAATTAAGCAAGATGCAAGTCAAAAAATCGAACCAGATGTCAAAATTTGAAGTCAAGGAAGGAGATCAAGTATGTGGATGAGATCCTAGACTCTAATCCTATGTGCAGGCCCGCTCGGTAAAATAACGTAACCGAAACGACAAACTGACCTGCATGGTCCACCACAAAAACATGTAACGCCCCAGTCCCAAAATACTTAGGATCGATTACGTTGACATGCCAGCTGCACATATACGAAGAACACTCCAATATATAGAGTTCTCGTATACGTACATAAGCTATAAAATACAGTAAACCACGACAGTAATCTCATCCACTAATAAAGAAGGAAGAATTTATAATAAACTTGTAAATTGTCATTTACAAATCATCGGGCGGAGACAAATCCACTACCAACTATTAAATGAAAAGAAATAGATATACATGAAAGAAATAATCAAGCGAAGCAAAGGGCGATCCAAAGCATGCTATCTACGAAGCAAGAGAGTAAATCATGTCCTTGGCTAGAGCACCTACGGAAAGTCACAAAACACACACCTGGAGAGTTCACCAGGTCCTCAGAGGGACGTAACAAGATACAAGAAACAATATGCCATAAACTGAATATAAAGCTATTCAATAATAATCCGGACCATAACAAGGTCCAGTACCTTATCATCAGAGCAGTTGACCACACCTACAACCAAACAAGGACAAGGTGTGGTAAACTAGTCCACGACCAGATACAGTTCCAAGTCATGGTCAGGCATAAGTATATAAACCAAAAGTACCCATACCTAACGGATATCGGTCACCTAACCACTCTAAGTGTGATGTAATCGAGAATAGTGCATGGTCGCATAACCTCCAAGTCAAGTCAAGATAAAATAAGCAGGACTCAGTAGCGAGCCTCAATACTATATAACATTCCTTATTATCGAGCGAGTCTACAGTATATAGTCTACCTATCGTTCCTCAGTAGAGAGCAAGTCTATGATAGATAGGGAGGAGGTCAACGCCCAGTTGTATTCTCCCCACCCAATGATCTAACTCTAATGACCACTAGTCTTTTATCATGCAATCCTAGTAGTAGTCATGGCCTAACGCTCGTCCAATATGTATCGCTGGCCACTCAGTACATACGTTCGAGACCTATATGTGTCTCGTGATTCATGACGTACATGTGTCAAGGCCAATGAATACAGGTAGTCTATTAAATCTAGGTTTTACTAAGCAAGAAAATATTTAAGTAGATAAAATAGAACTAGACAATAAAATTTGCAACAGTTTAGCACAATTTATTTTGGAGAAATAATAAATATAAAATAAATGCATGCAGTATAAAGATCAGTAATAAATGGTGATGGCAAGGTATCTTGCCTGGTTTGTCATCTGGTGTGGTGCGATATTCTGAAAGTTCCAGTGTTGTCCTATAGCTGGGGTCGATGTATATGGGTCCAATTTTGGGTAAAAAAGAAATGTGTGATCAGTCGTGATTGATGATGATAATCGAGGAGGAATTATAGAGATAGATACATATATTTAATTTTGAAATATTTCTATAGTTTACGTAAATACTTGAAAATACTTTATATTCAATTTAGAAAAATATATTTTATTTGTCAAATATATGTTACAGGAAAATTCCTTAAAATCAAAATTTGTTTTTAGGAAAAATACCCTATATTATTCAAGATAAAGAGTTTTGAGGTGGAAAGCCATATATGTCTAATGAAAATATATGAAGAATACTAGAAAATTATTATCTAATTTTTGGAAGCTATGCTTTATGGGACAAAGTATTTTTACTTTTTAAAAATTTCTAAAATAATAATAATAATTTAATACTAAGAACATGGTAACACTAAAATACTTGTACTAATGCTACCTTGTATTTCAGAATATAGCCTACTAAAAATCATAGATATAATATTAATTTAATAATACAATATCCTAAGAATATCTAACAGTGATAATAATACTTACAAAATACTACTACTATACTACTACTAC
>JANAVB010009399.1:8832408-8917408 GCA_029216955.1 Iris pallida
TCCCATTACACTTAGTATTAAGTGGGTCCTTAAGTAGGCTAAGTGGTTTGGCTCTAATCAAGACTTGTGTTCAACCTAACCATGAATAGAGTCTAATTTATCAACTAGTTGGTCAAGTAAACATAAATGAGGTCTACTATGACTAATGATTAATTAGACTACTAATAACTACAACCATCATATTGAAAGAAAAAAAATAGACTCCATTTATGAAATGACAGAAATACCCTTATCCTAGAAATGTGGTAGTGACATTAGTTAGCTAATCAAGCAATTAGTTAGTTCAACAACTAATTAAGATGATTCCACAATTATGACCCATGTGCCACTGATCATGGCTAAATTTATGGGCTTTAGCCTATTAATGAATTTAGTCACGTTTAAACAAATCATGGCCCAAGTAGATCGCGGCTATATAATTTATGGCGCTAAATGTTCTTAAAATTTTCCAAAATAATTAGGAATTTTTTTGTAAATTCCAAAAAATTCATATTTCCAAAAATGAGGGTTCATAAATCTCCCTCCTAAAAGACATTTTATCCTCAAAATTTGAAAAGACAATCTCAGAATGGTGACTAACTATTATTTTATTCAAATAGTTTAGATACAATGTCACTCAAAAAGATAAGGGAAGCGCTCCTTCATCTCATCTTCGTGCTCCCAAGTCGACTCGCCTGGAGTGTGGTGGCTCCAATCTACGCGAACAAGAGGAATGGTCTGACGATGCAATACCTTCTCTTGGCGATCTAAGATCCCTACTGGCTGCTCTTGATATATGAGGCTTGGTCCAACCTCGACCTCAGAATGGTTGATCACATGGCTTAGGTCAGGGATGTAACGTCTCAGCTACGACACATGAAATATGTTATGTACTCCCTCCAGCAATGGTGGCAGAGCAAGTCGATATGCTATTGAGACGATTCGTTCCAAGACTTCAAATGGTCCAATGAATCTAGGGCTAAGCATCACGGCTCTACTAAACCGAATCGTCCATGAGTCGGTGATATCCTCAAGAACACTAATTCTCCAACCTAGACAAGACAATTGCATCATGGTTACGATCTATATCAAGTTCAAAACCTTAGATTTGGAAAGATTTTACCTCAAACTCTAATGGTCTTCTACGACTATCCGCCTAATGCTTCTGTCTATCTTGTGCCACTCTAAGTCTTTTCTTGATCAAGTTCACTTTTTCAGCTGTAGCAACTACCATTTTTGGTCCTAACAATGGCCTTTCACCAAAATTGTCCCATGATAGTGGAGTTCTACACCTTCTTCCATATAATGACTCGAATGGGGACATCTCAATGCTGGCTTGATAGCTATTATTGTATGCAAATTCTACCAAATAAAGATGATCTTTCCATGATCCACTAAAATCAGTAGCACACATCCTCAGCATGTCTTCAAGTGTCTGAATTGTCCTCTCCGATTGACTATCAGTTTGTGGATGGTAGGCAGTGCTACACTTCAACTGGGTTTCCAGACTATTTTGCAAGCTCTTCTAAAAGTGTAAAGTAAAGAGACTATCCCTATCGGAGACTATACTTACTGGAACTCCATAAATTCTGACTATCTGCTTCATGTATAATTCTACCGGCTTCTCAGTGGACAGCCCAACTTTAAAGGGTATAAAGTGGGCAGACTTAGTCAGTCTATCAACAAACCCAAATAGCATCCTTTCTCAGGGTTCGAGGTAAACCCAAGACAAAATCCATGGTGATGTACTCTCATTTCCACTCTGGTATAGGCAATGGTTGCAACAGTCCACCTGGTCTTTGTCGTTCTGCTTTAACTTTATGGCACACCAGGCATTTTGACACAACGCTAGCTACTTCTTTCTTCATGCCATACCACCAAACATGTTCCTTTAAATTCTTATATATTTTAGTTGCACCAGGATGTATAGAGTAAAGGGATCTATGAGCTTCTTGTATTATTTCTTCTATAAGTTCTCCACTTGGCACACACATTCTATCCCATGCTTCAATGTACCGTCTTCAGTAATAGAGAATTCCTCCAGCAGTCCAGCTTGTACTTGTTCTCTGATACTCCTCTGACTTTCGTCTTGATATTAAGTCTTCTAAAATTTGTTCATCAAATTAGATTGAATTTGCATCCATATCATTTGGCCTTCAACTCCTGGAATGATTACTTTAATTCCTAAGCTTTCTAAGTCTTCTAGTAATGTCAGTTTCTTGTCAAGTACATAGATATTGGATAACGATTAAGAGCATCTGCTACAATATTGGCTTTTCTAAGATGATGTTGAAGTGATATATCAAAGTCTTTCATTAATTCTAGCCATCTTCTCTGTCTCATGTTTAACTCTTTCTGAGTAAAGACATATTTTAAACTTTTATGATCAGTAAAATTTCTACCCTTTCACTATACAGATAATGCTTCCATAATTTTAAAGCAAAAATCACAGCCGCCAATTCTAAGTCATGGGTTGGATAATTCTTCTCATGAGGCCTCAATTGTTTAGAAGCATAGACTATGACTTTCTTATTCTATTCTAGCACACATCCTAACCCATTTTCTGAAGCATTACTATAAATAGCAAAATCACCTATTTCTAATGGTAGAGATAGAATAGGGTTGAAGTTAATCTTTTCTTCAATTCATCTAAAGTAGCTTGACAGTCTTCAGTCCAGATAAACTTTTTATACTTCCTAGTAAACTTGGTCATAGGCTCCATAATTCGAGAGAAATCTTTCACAAATTTTCTATAATACCCAGCTAGGCCCAAGAAACTTATGACTTCTACAACTGAGCCTGGAGTAAGCCACGACTCAACTGCCGCCACTTTTTTGGGATCTACAGAGACTCCTTCACCAGATATGATATGTCCCATGAATTCAACTTTATCTAGAAAAATTCACATTTGGATAATTTTCCATAAAGTTTCTCCTTCCTTAGTGTCTCTAGTACAAGCCTCAAGGGTTCTTCATGCTCCTCCATTGACTTTGAATATATTAGAATGTCATCAATAAAAACAACCATAAATCTGTTAAGATATGGAAGAAAGACTATATTTATCAAGTTCATGAATACAGCTAGAGCATTAGTTAGTTCACTAAGATTTTATAGTGTCCGTAACGGGTTCTGAAAGCAGTTTTGGGGATGTCTACTTCCTTCACTTTTACTTGATAACATCCTGACCTCAAATCAATCTTTGAGAAGACTCTAGCTCTATTAAGTTCGTCAAATAAGTCATCAATTTTGGGATATTTGTTCTTGATTGTCAGAGCATTTAGGGCTCTATAATCAATGCCCATCCGAGTTATTCCATCCTGGATCTGATGAAGCCTTTGTTCTCGAGCTTCTTGATCTGCTTCTTCAACTCCTTCGTATCACATTCATTGATTCTATAGACATGCTTGACTACGGGTTCTGCTTAGGGAATTTAGATCAATGGAAAATTCTACTTCTTGGTCGGAAGGTAGTCCAGGTAGTTCTTCAGGGAAGACATCTAAATATTCAGAAATAATAGGATAAAGTTCTTCTTCGACTACCATGGCTCCATAAAGCTTGTTATCACCTATTTCTCTATCTTCCCTAACAAATTCATATTCAGCCCCCCTAGGTGGTTTAAATATCACACTACCCTTGTGACCGTCTTTAGTGGCATGATGCTGACTAAATCAATCTATACCCAGAACTATGTCGAAGCTGGGGACTGGCATTACGAGTAGCGTAGCACACAGAATCCTCCCATATAGTGTTATTGGACAACTATTATATGCATCACTAACTGGTATAATGCCTCCTCCAGTATTGATTTCTAGCTATTCTTAAGTGGTTCTATGACTATATGGTGATTTCTGAGAAATTCTACAGACATGAATGAATGTGATGCTCTAGAATCAAACAAAGTAATTATTGGTAATGAATTAACTAACACAGAACCTGTGATGACATCTGCGGTGTTCTTAGCTTCCTCCAAAGTCATGGCAAAGACCCTTCCTCGCTGTGGTGCATTCTTCTGCTGTTGGTGTTGTGCGAACTGCTGCTACTGAGTTGGAAGTGGGGGTCCTTTTGGTGGCACCTTTGGAGCAGGGGTTGGGCCTGGAGTCTTTTTTTGTAGCATAATGGGACAATCCTTCAGTTGATGTTCAACAGACCCACAGAACAGAGATATGCCCGACCTATTCCTATAGACATCCTAGTTGTGACCAGGCTTCCTATAATAGTTGTAGAGAGTAGCTGGCGGCTTCTGTAGCTACTGAATAATAGCCTTTCCTGGCTGGTTCTGCTGCTGAAACTTCCTTGGCTAGAAACTGGGATGCTTAGCTGGTCCCTGTGTCTAGCCTCCATAAGTATCTCGATCCCGCTTTGGTTTAGGGTCCAAGTTCACCTCTATGCCTTGAGCCACATATAAGATGTCGGCATAGGTCTTGGAACCATTAGCAACAATAAGAGCTTTGATGTCCTTGGCTAGCCCCTGACAAAATCTACAGGCTCGAGCTACAGGGTCTTTAACCATATAGTCAGCAAAGTGACTGAGTCGGCTGAATTCAGCTACATACTTATCAACAGTTCGGTCGCCTTGCTTGAGATTATGGAATTGCTTCTCTAACGATTCCCTAGCAACATCTGGGAAGAATTTTTTCTTGAATTGCTTCTTAAAATCATCCAAAGTCAGGTTGGGTTCAACAATCTTGGGTTCATTTTTGAACCAAGTTTGGGCTAGGTCATAGAGTTAGAGCCCAACAGCTTCAATTTTAAGTCTCTCAGGAAGTTAGCAAACCCTTATGATTCTTTTATGTACTATAACCATTCATCATCATAGAGTATGCCTTCAGTTCCCTTAAATTTCTGGGGATCCATCTTCTTGAATTCAAGGATATTTACTTCTATAGGAAGAGAGGGTCCCCGATTAGTCGACTTATCTCTAGCGACTAACGACATAAGCTAAACGTTCTACAAGGCCTCTTTCATGATAGCATTTTACTCACGCTGGGCCTCAGCTTGGACCCTCTAGGCTTCGATTATTCTATGAAGTAGCTCAAAGAGTTGTGCTCCTCCAAGGAATATATCCTTATGAGTAGGATTGGTTACCTGAGATGCTTGAGAAGGATTGGCATTAGTCCCTTCAAGGTTATCGGGGTGAGAGGAGGATGATCCCTTGGTAATGATGACCTTCTTTCCCTTAGCCATTCTGGAAAGATAAAGAATATATGAGATTCAAGGAAAGGATTTGAAAAGGAGGACAAAAAATTCATTGTTTGCCATCGCTTCGTGATGTTGTGGAAAAAAGCTTTGAAGGTTGCAAACGAGAATGTAATTAGAATTTCTAATTATACTTTGTTTTTTGATTTGGGTCATGATGATAGAGGGTTGATTCTTACTCCGTTGATGATCTTACTGAGAGGGAGAATCGCTGGACTTAGCTTTACTGGCTAGGGGAAGTAGTAAGAACTCTCTCTGGAATGCTCGGGAACTCTTGAGGAAATCGAAGAACCGAGGGGAATCCCGCTTAAAATGGAGGAGAACTCCTCCTATTTATAGTTGAAAGGGAGAGTAGTTACGTGCCTATGAGTAGGCAGGCGCGTGGGTTTTCAACTGCCATGTGGCACTCCTAAACAGGAGCCAGTTATAACCAAGCGTACTTCACTGGTGTGGGGGATATGGCTGACTGCCACGTAGCATATTTGGATTTTGCAGTTAGAGAGAATCTCGAACTGTTTGAACCCGTTCCTTGGCGTAACTAGGCCTTCAACACGTGGCATGCCCCTAAGTCACACACGCACTTAGGAATCACTGTCCTAGGTGGCACGTCGTATGTAGGTGCAGGATAGAAGCACACGCGCTTGGGAAGACTCAGGGCAACACATGCCTGCTTATACTGTTTCCAAGGGGAATGAACCTTGACTTATGTGTTTATCACTTGTATGAGAATCGATATGTCGAACAGAGGTCTCGAGATAGCCATGCTCATTAAATGCAGCCTGGGGAAGAGCAATTGATAAGCGTAGGCGTAGGCACGATGAATTAGGTGCGCCCATAAAAGTGACGCACGAGGAGGAGAGGGGCACGCCCTTAGAGAGGCGTGAGTAGCCAAAGTAATTATGACTTTGGTTTTCGAGACCTACATAAAGATCGAGGCGTCTTTGAATGACACTTAGATGAGGCATGACCATCACGTTTGTTGGGATGGGGCATGGACAGCTTGACGCCTAGGTAAGGCATAGTCAACATAAAAGGCGTGAGTGGTTTGATGCTTTAAGTAAGGTGTGGGCCAGTTCCTTTTCACTAAGATGCGTGACCTATGCTTCTACAAACCCCCCTTCAAATTTTTCTAACTTTTTTGAATACAGTTAGAAATGCTTTAAACAGAAGCGGGGCGCGAGCTAGTATGAGATCAGCACAATCTTTTTCTGGATGATAACGATTAGTTTGGTTCTATCCCGAGTAGATAACTGTTCGTTCTCCCTTCTTATCAAAGTATAATTCATTCAAGGCCTATACATTGGTGTTGAGATGAATCCCTAGAAAACTATTCGTCACAAGAATCAAAACGTCAAGTTCATCGCCGTTAATGCCAGGTTTGTTTTCATTAAGTATGGATTTGAGCCTATAAATTAGGCTCTTAGATGTAGTCTTTTTGTTCGTTTCTTTTTCTTTACGTCAAAGCTTTCCCGACTCTTTTCTTCATTGGAGAGTAAAACGAACTCAAGGCAAAGCCGCTCGACGACTCCATTGGCATACCACCCGAAGTTTTTGTTGTGACGCGTTCAGTGTGGACCTGATGCACTTTACAGTTGATGGTAAGTGACCTGCTACGGGAAGAGAGGAAGGAAAACTTTGCTTCTCTCAGAGAACATGAACACTGATATATTGGGGCGTTCGTCATTGCGATACGTGCTTCAACCTCTGCCATACGCGGTAACACGCGTAGACACCCTCAAGGCGTTCACACACAAACTTTTGCCTTATGTCATAATGCACGCGCACGTGCCAAAATACTGTGCGCACGAGTATCTGGCGTGCGTTGGAACAAGTGTGCATAGTCCAACAGACATGCTGCATGACGAAACTTCTGTTGTGCTCCTATGCGCTATATTCCAATGGGCGTGCTCTTGCGTTGTTCGCTTACTATCGAGCGCAGGTGTGACTTTTCCCAAGTCTTTTGAAAAGGACTAATTCTTTTATTTTGTCTTTTGTGCAGATTGTATTTCGATTTGCGCCTACTCAGATGGAGCGTGGAAGGACATCATAAGTCAGTAGATTCGAAAAGACAACCGATCTGATACAAGATTTTGTTATGAGATCAAGCAGAGTGATCCCCAGTTATACAATGTACTAGCTGTCTTTACTCCCGCGATGAGACGTATTGTCCATCGATATAGTGCTAGATCTATAGGGTTTGGATTGATTGTCCAGGTTGGCACCTTGTCTTCCAGCAGCTTCTCCGCATAGGTGCAGCGACCATCCTGCACACTCGATATGGCCGTCCTGCTTGTCTTGAAAAATTAATGCAGGTCCAGTGTTGGAGATTTTGTGAAAATACTGCCTTCTACAGAAAGGCATTTGCCTTCTTTGATGGAGGCAGTCGTCGTATCACTGCCCTCTATAAATGAGGGCATTTATCACATGACTGCTCTCTACAATGGTAGAGAAGTGGGCCAGAGTCTTCCGTAGATATCCTTCATGTAATAGATTTCTATTCTATGTAATAATGAATATCAATGAAAAATCTAGTTATGTTGTATATTTCCATCGTATGTAATCATGAATATCAATGAAAATCTAATCTCCTTTTGCTGGCTTTATGTAAATTTCTTGTGATTATGGACTTTTGTGGACTCATCTTCTTCAATGTGTTTAAACTGCAGATGTCAGGTAAAAGTAGGCACCACAGAATAATTTCTTAAAGGATAACAAGATGTTTGTTCAGAGGTAATTTAGACATAACAAACATAGGATTCCAGATAGGTGGCTTATGCAGAGGTTTAGAAAGAACATGACAAGAAATGAAAGAAGAACTCAGAGGTAATATGGATATGTTTGTTCATCTAAGAATCCTCTTTGTGTACTTATCAATGCGAATACGATAATTTTTCGGTGACGATTTTATCAACGAAGGTAATATGGACGTATTGGAAAAAAGGTCAAGAGGCAAGAATGCATACTCAGAAGTAGTATAGACATGGTAGACATTCAAAATAGGATAGAGATATAGGAATGAAGGTTACACATGAGGGACGCTTTCACTCCCATCTTTGTTGTTTAAACATATTACTTTTTGAGGAACTTGCCATTGATAGGCATCATGAGTAAATTTCTGTTAGTTTTAGCTAGCCGTTATGCACCGTTAGAATATACCATTTCCACAACAAACGGTCCCTCCCATTTAGGTTGAAACTTCCCGACCGTCTTGTGAGTCATGATCATTAGCCTTCTGACTGATGAAACAAGATCGCCGACTCGGAACGACCTCTCTTTAACCTTCTTATTAAAAGCATCGGATATTCGTACCTGGTATATCTCAATACACTGTTGAGCTAGGAGGTGTTTCTCGTCCAATGCTTCCAATCTTGTAGTCGTAGACGGTGGTTATCCTCAGTAGTCATATGACTATTAAGAGCCACTCGTAGAGAGAGGATTTGGAGTTCCAAAGAAAGCACGACTTCACTTCCGTATATCAGAGAAAATGGAGTACTGCCAGTGGGTGTTCGGACTGTAGTTCGGTAAGCCCAGAGAAATATTCCGAGATTCTCATTCCAGTCACGTATATTAGACAAGACAACTTTCTTGAGGAGTTTGATAATCGTCTTGTTGAAAGCCTCAGCCAACCCATTTGCTGTTGGGTTATATGTAGTCGAGGCTGTACTCTGAATCCAATTTTGGTCACAGAAATGACGGAAGGCGCCACTGATAAACTGCGGGCCATTGTCATGGATGATCTTCTCTGGCAACCCGAACCGGTATATGACGTGATGCTTGAGAAACTTAATTACGACTGAGGTCTTTACGTCAACAAGCGGTACTGCCTCCGCCACTTGGAAAGTAGTCGGTTATTGCCAAGATGAACCGGTGACCTTTTGATGATGGCGGGGAAATCGTGTCGATGATATCCATCCTCCATGCTTCGAAGGGCCAGGATGCAACTGTCGGATGTAAGAATTCCGACGGCTGGTGAATGAAATCTGCGTGGATTTGGCACATACAGCACTTCTTGGCGTATGCTAATGCATCTACTATCATCGTAGGCTAGTAGTAGCCCATACGCCTGAGTCGATCCTAAAGTTTAGGACCTGGTTGGTAGGCTCCGTAAGTACCATCGTATGCTTCATAAAGTGCATCCTTAGCTTTTGTACCCGATAAACACCAGAGTAAGATTTTGTCGAAAGAACGACGATACAATGTTTTCGTTTGAACATCACAGTAGATTCGAAGAGATCGCCTTCTAACAGAGGTTGCTTCCTTGGTATTGTCTGCTAGGATTCTGTAAACCGCAAAATCTACAAAGAGGGACCACTTGTATCAAATATTCTTATTCATCTTTGCTAAATGGCAGACTTGCATGTATAAGTTATTCCTCGGATATACCAGCTCTTGATCGATCACTGTGATCATTTGCTAGGTTCCGGCGGGTGCTGGTAACGAGGCTGCAAGGCCAGTCAGGGCGACGACTTTCAGGTTTCATAATCTTGGGATGTGTTCTATAAAGAATCCCGTAAAGGTAGATTTCATCGAAATTGCTACCTGGTGGTACGGGATCAGGTTTTTGTGTCGGACTTTGTATTACCCTCGAACCTGATTGACTATCAGCTGAGAGTTGCCAAGGGCTTCCAGGAAATCAACCCCTAACTCTTTGGCTAGCCGGAGTCCTATGATGAGAGCGTTATACTCGGCCACTAATAAAGAAGGAAGAATTTATAATAAACTTACAAATTGTCATTTACAAATCATTGGGCGGAGACAAATCCACTACCAACTATTAAATAAAAAGAAATAGATATACATGAAAGAAATAATCAAGCAAAACGAAAGGCGATCCAAGAGCATGCTATCTACGAAGCAAGAGAGTAAATCATGTCCTTGGCTAGAGCACCTGCGAAAAGTCACAAAACACACACCTGGAGAGTTCACCAGGTCCTCAGAGGGACGTAACAAGATACAAGAAACAACATGCCACAAAATGAATATAAAGCTGCTCAATAATAATCCGGACCTTAACAAGGTCCAGTACCTTATTATCGGAGCAGTTGACGACACCTACAACCAAACAAGGACAAGGTGTAGTAAACTAGTCCGCGACCAGATACGGTTCCAAGTCATGGTCAGGCATAAGTACATGAACCAAAAGTACCCATACCTAACGGATAACGATCACCTAACCACTCTAAGTGTGATGCAATCGAGAATAGTGCATGGTCGCATAACCTCCAAGTCAAGTCAAGATAAAATAAGCAGGACCTCCGTAGCGAGTCTCAATACTATATACCATTCCTCAGTATCGAGCGAGTCTACAGTATATATTCTACCTATCGTTCCTCAGTAGCGAGCGAGTCTACGATAGATAGGGAGGAGGTCAATGCCCAGTTGTATTCTTCCCACCCAATGTTCTAACTCTAATGACCACTAGTCTTTTATCATGCAATCCTAGTAATAGTCATGGCCTAAGGCTTGTCCAATATGTACCGCTGGCCACTCAGTACATACGTCCGAGACCTATATGCATCTCGTGATTCGTGACGTACATGTGTCAAGGCCAATGAATGCAGGTAGTCTATTAAATCTAGGTTTTACTAAGCAGGAAAATATTTAAGTAGAGAAAATAGAACTAGACAATAAAATTTGCAACAGTTTAGCACAATTTATTTTGCAAAAAATAATAAATATAAAATAAATGCATGCAGTATAATGAGTAGTAATAAATGGTGATGGCAAGGTATCTTGCCTGGTTTTTCGTCTGGTGTTATACGATATTCTGAAAGTTCCAGTGTTGTCCTATAGCCGGTGTCGATGTATATAGGTCCAATTTCGCGTGAAAAAGAAATGTGTGATCAGTCGTGATTGATGATGATAATCGAGGAGGAATTATGCAGATAGATACATATATTTAATTTTTGAAATATTTTTATAGCTTACGTAAATACTTGAAAATACTTTATATTCAATATAGAAAAATATATTTTATTAGTCAAATATATGTTATAGGAAAATACCTTAAAATCAAAATTTGTTTTTAGGCAAAATACCCTATGTTTTTCAAGATAAAGAGTTTTGAGGTGGAAAGCCATATATGGCTAATGAAAATATATGAAGAATGCTAGAAAATTATTATCTAATTTTTGGAAGCTATGTTTTATGGGACAAAGTACTTTTTGAAAATTTCTAAAATAATAATAATAATTTAATACTAAGAACATGGTAACACTAAAATACTTGTACTCCTACTACCTAGTATTTCAGAATATAGCCTACTAAAAATCATAGATATATATATATTTTAATTTAATAATGCAATATCCAAAGAATATCTAACAGTGAAAATAATACTTATAAAAATACTACTGCTAATAATAATAATAATAATAATAATAATAATAATAATAATAATAATAATAATAATAATAGTAGCAGTAGTAGAAACAATAGAAACAGCTGTAAAGTTGTGCTCCTTTCACTGGAAACAAAGGAACACAAAACAAATATATATATATATATATATATATATATATATATATATATATAATGTATAAATAATCAAGGTTTAAAGAAGAAGGAGAGCGAGAGAGAGAAAAAGTCACAGAGAGAGCAGGGAAGAGAGGAGGGACAAGAGAGCTAAAGGAGGAGAGACATGCGAGAGAGAGCGGGGTCTTAACTATGGTGGCTCGACGGTGGGCTGCGGCAAGGCGCGACCGCGGCGGTGAGGCGACGAAGCCCGATCCAGGCTACGGCGGTAGAAAGGAATGCTGGAGGCGAGCGTGCGGGGTCTGGTAGCGAACGGTGGCTTCTGGAGGCGGCGTACGGGGAGTCGACAGCGGTGCGGGAGATGTCATCGGGCTCGCGACAA
Organism: Iris pallida; assembly: GCA_029216955.1. Lineage (NCBI taxonomy): Eukaryota > Viridiplantae > Streptophyta > Magnoliopsida > Asparagales > Iridaceae > Iris > Iris pallida. The sequence goes on from JANAVB010009399.1 coordinate 8,844,440, forward strand.
TGCGCTGTTTGCGGCGGACAGCATGGCGGCCGAAGGTAAGGTTAGGGTCCCTTTTCCTTATCTGGTGTTGTGATGGTGGGTGTGAGCTAGGGATTGGTGGTTGGTCGGGAGCCGAGGAGGGCTGGCAGAGTTTTCGGGGAGGTGAAGATGGTAGCAGTGATGGTGGTGGCGTAGGCGGGCTCGGTTGGTCAGGCAGTAGGGAATTGGGGCGGATGTGGTGGCGGAGTTGTTGGTAGACGGGAATTCGGAGAGGCGGTCTGGTTGACTGGAGAAAGGTCGACTGGGGGCTGGTTTTAGGGTGATGACGGTGACGGGGTTGGTGTCCAGAGGGGGATGGTGTCGGTAGGCTGTTCGGAGGTGGTGCGTACGGTGGGGTGAGGATGACGACGGTGGTTGCTTGGAGGGATTGGCCGGAAACGGCGATGGTGGTTATGGCCTAGTGGTGATGATGGATCTGGTGGCAGCGGTTTCGTGGGTGGCCAGGTGATAGGGACGCGGGGATGGCGGTGGTGGAGAGGGACGAACTAGTGGTGGTTGTGATTGTTCTGGAAGAAGACGGGGAGTTGGGGTCAAAGGGAGGATTCCAGAGGCAGGGGTTGGTTTTGTACCCACGATGGTGGCGATGGTCGATGGGGACCAAGGCCAGGGTGGTGGTTGCCATGGTCAGAGATCGGAGATGGGGCTGGAAGTAGCTGGGTGATGCTGGGGGTTGCAGCGATGGCTGCCGTGGTGATGGAAGAACGACGGGGAAGAGAGCTGGTGCCGTGTCCTACGAGACACGGGGCAAAGTTGTGCCTGACATGTCGGACATGGAGAGAATATTTGTATTTATACTAGAAAAATATAGTAGAAGGAAAAATGACACGGACACGATGCACGATAGATATTTTGTTGGAGAATTTGGATTGTGAAATTTCATGGAAAAAGAGCAATGAGGGTTCTCCTTATATATGAGGTGGAAACCCTTTGTTGGATATGGATTCAGATTATTTAAATCCGCAATAGATATTATACCATTTAATTTAAAACAATTTAAAATAAATTCGATAATTTCCAAATCAATTCTAAACTGAATCTAGATAATCTCAACTCTTTTAAAATAAAAGACTATCTAAAATCTATCCAATAATTCAAATTCCGATTTAAATCATAATAGTTACATTTAAAATATTTTTTTCATAAAATTTAAATAATATTAATTTATTAATTTCGAAAATCATACTAAATATTTAAATATTAGGAATTTCCTTTTTGCAATAAAAAAGTAAAATTCGTTTTCGTAAAAATCAAAGTGGACATGAAAGTTATATCATGCCACTTGCGCATAAATAATATATTTACTTTATGCTATTAATAATATACTCATTTCTATATGGAGAAAATTTTGTAATAAAACTTTTTGAAGGAAGAAAATAATACACTTCTCATATACGTCTTTGCACTTGCGGTACGAAAGATTTCAAATACAAAATAGATAAAATTTAAAACCTTAGTAGAATTTTAGGGTGTTTATATCCTACCCAACTTACAAGAATTTCGTCCTCGAAATTTTAGGAATAACTAAGGTAGGTAGGGTTGAGAAGATAGGAAGAGTTTATCGGAAAAAAAATTTGATCAATTTATTCGGCATGGAATCAAAGGAATACAACAGAATCAATTTTGAATAATCGAAAATTTAGATAACTGGGACAATTGAATTCACGGGTATAGTTTAGAAGATATTTCATGACACCCCATCAATATTCAATTCGATCGATTCTAGCATCAACTTGAAAGCGTGTAATCGTTAAAATGGTTGATAACTTCTTTGATCTCAAATTTAGGAACAATAACTCAAGAATTTGAGTTGTGTTTAATATCTTCATAATCTTTGAATTATCCACATCTTTATAGCAATCGTACTCTTCATAATTTACTGCGTCTCCTCAAATTCATATTCCACACATTTTTGCCTCTTTTCTTTCAAGAGATATTTATTTACAGTCCTTAAAAATATGCAATTAATTTCTATATCTCGTAATAGGAGTTCGATAAGTCCCCAAAATTTTTGAATTTAATAATTCTCTAGTCTTCTATTCCAACCTATCTATATGCTTTCCAAAAAACAATTTTGCAAACTCATCCTAGGAGATATTCTGCATCCATACATTAACATAAAATTTACTCCTTAAGCTTTTAAAATTTTCGTTCTCAATATTTGAACAATGCTTGAAAAACAAGTTTTTTCAATCTAAATTTAAATCTCGATTGTATCTTCAAACACGACCTTTTTATTATCGCAAAACCACAAATATTTCAATCTTTTATTTATTAGTGCCTTCCTCGAAATTTAACATATAACATATCCTCGTAATCGCATATTCATCTTGACCAACTATACCATTAATCTAGTAATGTATAATTGAAGGGTGTCTTGATTCAATTCCATATTTGCACAAGGGAATCATATAGGAAACAAGGTTCACATGAATCACTGAGGAGCTAGAATTTTTTTTTTCAAAGGGGAGACAAAACAATTGGAAAAAAATTCAGTTAGGTTCAATGGTTGTGGCAAGGTTGGGGATATAGGATTATGGGTCGCTAGTTAATGCACGAAAAATAAAGATAAGGGTTACGTAATCAAGACAAACAAAGTATAATTGTTAAGAAATTGAGTAGATAACATAGAATAGGTTAAAGACTCGAAAGACATGAATTTTAAAGAAAAGATAGTATGATAGTCGTCTATGTTAGGGGTACGATTAAGGAAACGATTCTAATCATCCTTAAGTTTCAAATGATTAGAAGGTACGAATAAAAGATCTAGATTTGAGGGAAGGTCGAGTAAGTCAAGATTTATATATGATCATATGGTTTAGCAAATGACTAACTATACTCGAGTATTTACAACTATCATGGCCATGGGTGATATGTCACTGATGTGGACTACTCTATCTCATTAGGGATATCTTGGTTGTCTACCATTATAAGTCTAACTTCTTGAACTCGAGCTTTCACAAATTTTCTTAATAAAAATTTTCAAAAAATAATCTACCATAATTTCTATTCATTCTAAGTCATCTAACATAATCTTAACTTAAAATGTAAATTCCTTTAATCAATCTAAAAATAAATTTTCATCATATCATGAATAACTTTTCCCAAAAGTTGTAATAAAACTCAATATTTAAATAATCCTACTAGTCGTCAACCCCCCCTTTTTTTACTAAACTTCCATAACAAATCATAACTTTAAAAATAATTTAAAATTTCTCAAATAACCTCGAGATAACACTTAGCATAATACAGTCAATCCCAAAACGTAAGCTCAAGATTTAAATAATCTTATTCGTAATTCAAAAAAAAATTGAACATTTAAAATAACTCCTCGGATTGATTCTATATCCTTCAAAATGTATATCTAAACTTCGAGCAAGCCATAACTACTCTAAAATCTTCAAAAATCAATTTTTTTTTCCACAATCGAGACATTAAACTCATAATCTAAATAAATCAATCATAAGAAATTTATATTTTTTCCCAAATAAATTTTATATCCTCAAAATATGTATAGCTATAACCCCAAATTCATAAATATTTTCGAAGACCTTCTAAGTCAAACTCAAAAATCAAATAAACTTGTTTTCTCAATTGTATATAGATGCTAACTATCCTCTTGTGTACACCACTTAGTAGTGTCAAAATAAAATTCTAACCATCCTTATAGTCGGTAATCGCTACTACCCAACTTGGAATCAACTAATACCTCTTACAAGATCATACTTTTAGGAAGATAGGGTTCTTTGATCCTTAAAGTAATAAATGTCTTTATAACTCAAGATAGGACGTCAATGCATACTAATTGTCAATTTAATTCTTCTAGCCATGTGTTTGCCCCATGAGCATATACTAGTGTAGTCATCTTCCTAATCGCAATTAAGTACAAGAAATAAGTATTCATGGTAGTAGGAAATCAAGCAAGATGCAAGTCAAGAAAATCGAACCAGATGTCAAAATTTGAAGTCAAGGAAGGAGATCAAGTATGTGGATGAGATCCTAGACTCTAATCCTATGTGCAGGCCTGCTCGGTAAAATAACGTAACCGAAACGGCAAACTGACCTGCATGGTCCACCACAAAAACATGTAACGCCCCAGTCCCAAAATACTTAGGATCGATTACGTTGACATGCCAGCTGTACATATACGAAGAACACTCCAATATATAGAGTTCTCGTATACGTACATAAGCTATAAAATATAGTAAACCACGACACTAATCTCATCCACTAATAAAGAAGGAAGAATTTATAATAAACTTGTAAATTGTCATTTACAAATCATCGGGCGGAGACAAATCTACTACCAACTATTAAATGAAAAGAAATAGATATACATGAAAGAAATAATCAAGCGAAGCAAAGGGCGATCCAAGAGCATGCTATCTACGAAGCAAGAGAGTAAATCATGTCCTTGGCTAGAGCACCTACGGAAAGTCACAAAACACACACCTGGAGAGTTCACCAGGTCCTCAGAGGGACGTAACAAGATACAAGAAACAACATGCCATAAACTGAATATAAAGCTACTCAATAATAATTCGGACCATAACAAGGTCCAGTACCTTATCATCAGAGCAGTTGACCACACCTACAACCAAACAAGGACAAGGTGTGGTAAACTAGTCCACGACCAGATACGGTTCCAAGTCATGGTCAGGCATAAGTACATAAACCAAAAGTACCCATACCTAACGGATATCGGTCACCTAACCACTCTAAGGGTGATGCAATCGAGAATAGTGCATGGTCGCATAACCTCCAAGTCAAGTCAAGATAAAATAAGCAGGACCTCAGTAGCGAGCCTCAATACAATATAACATTCCTTATTATCGAGCGAGTCTACAGTATATAGTCTACCTATCGTTCCTCAGTAGAGAGCAAGTCTATGATAGATAGGGAGGAGGTCAACGCCCAGTTGTATTCTCCCCACCTAATGATCTAACTCTAATGACCACTAGTCTTTTATCATGCAATCTTAGTAGTAGTTATGGCCTAACGCTCGTCCAATATGTATCACTGGCCACTCAGTACATACGTTCGAGACCTATATGTGTCTCGTGATTCATGACGTACATGTGTCAAGGCCAATGAATACAGGTAGTCTATTAAATCTAGGTTTTACTAAGCAAGAAAATATTTAAGTAGATAAAATAGAACTAGACAATAAAATTTGCAACAGTTTAGCACAATTTATTTTGGAGAAAATAATAAATATAAAATAAATGCATGCAGTATAAAGATCAGTAATAAATGGTGATGTCAAGGTATCTTGCCTGGTTTGTCATCTGGTGTGGTGCGATATTCTGAAAGTTCCAGTGTTGTCCTATAGCTGGGGTCGATGTATACGGGTCCAATTTTGCGTAAAAAAGAAATGTGTGATCAGTCGTGATTGATGATGATAATCGAGGAGGAATTATAGAGATAGATACATATATTTAATTTTTGAAATATTTCTATAGTTTACGTAAATACTTGAAAATACTTTATATTCAATTTAGAAAAATATATTTTATTTGTCAAATATATGTTACAGGAAAATTCCTTAAAATCAAAATTTTTTTTTAGGAAAAATACCCTATATTATTCAAGATAAAGAGTTTTGAGGTGGAAAGCCATATATGTCTAATGAAAATATATGAAGAATACTAGAAAATTATTATCTAATTTTTGGAAGCTATGCTTTATGGGACAAAGTATTTTACTTTTTAAAAATTTCTAAAATAATAATAATAATTTAATACTAAGAACATGGTAACACTAAAATACTTGTACTAATGCTACCTTGTATTTCAGAATATAGCCTACTAAAAATCATAGATATATATATATTAATTTAATAATACAATATCCTAAGAATATCTAACAGTGATAATAATACTTACAAAAATACTACTACTACTACTACTACTAATAATAATAACAAAAACAGTAGAAGCAATAGAAACAGCTGTAAAGCTGTGCTCCTTTTATTGGAAACAAAGAAACACAAAACAAAAATATATATATAAAATGTATAAAAAATCAAGCTTTAAAGAAGAAGGAGAGAGAGAGAGAAAAAGTCACAGAGAGAGCAGGAAAGAGAGGAGGGAGAAGAGATCTAGAGGAGGAGAGACATGCGTGAGAGAGCGGGGTCTTACCTTGGGTGGCTCGATGGCGGGTCGCGGTAAGGCGCGACCGTGGCGGTGAGGCGCCGAAGCCCGATCCAGGCTACGACGGCGGAAAGGAATGCGGGAGGTGAGCGCGCAGGGTCCGGTAGCGAACGGTGGCTTCTGGAGGCGACATACGGGGAGTCGACAGCAGTGCGGGAGATCTCATCAGGCATGCGGTAATACGCTGTTGGCGGTAGATGGCATGGCGGCCGGAGGTAAGGTTTGGGTCTCTTTTCTTTATTTGGTGTTGTGATGGTGGGTATGAGCTGGAGATTGGTGGTTGGCCGGGAGCCGAAGAGGTTTGGTAGAGTTTTTACGGCATGGGCTAATATGGCGTTCGCATGTGCACCGTCTAAAGTGTTTTACGGCACACATTATGCGCCGTGAAAACACATTTTTCCTGATATGCATATAGTCAGCAAAGTGACTGAGTCGGCTGAATTCAGCTACATACTTATCAACAGTTCGGTCGCCTTGCTTGAGATTATGGAATTGCTTCTCTAACGATTCCCTAGCAACATCTGGGAAGAATTTTTTCTTGAATTGCTTCTTAAAATCATCCAAAGTCAGGTTGGGTTCAACAATCTTGGGTTCATTTTTGAACCAAGTTTGGGCTAGGTCATAGAGTTAGAGCCCAACAGCTTCAATTTTAAGTCTCTCAGGAAGTTAGCAAACCCTTATGATTCTTTTATGTACTCTAACCATTCATCATCATAGAGTATGCCTTCAGTTCCCTTAAATTTCTGGGGATCCATCTTCTTGAATTCAAGGATATTTACTTCTTTAGGAAGAGAGGGTCCCCGATTAGTCGACTTGTCTCTAGCGACTAACGACATAAGCTGAACGTTCTACAAGGCCTCTTTCATGACAGCATTTTACTCACGTTGGGCCTCAGCTTGGACCCTCTAGGCTTCGATTATTCTACGAAGTAGCTCAAAGAGTTGTGCTCCTCCAAGGAATATATCCTTATGAGTAGGATTGGTTACCTGAGATGCTTGAGAAGGATTGGCATTAGTCCCTTCAAGGTTATCGGGGTGAGAGGAGGATGATCCCTTGGTAATGATGACCTTCTTTCCCTTAGCCATTCTGGAAAGATAAAGAATATATGAGATTCAAGGAAAGGATTTGAAAAGGAGGACAAAAAATTCATTGTTTGCCATCGCTTCATGATGTTGTGGAAAAAAGCTTTGAAGGTTGCAAACGAGAATGTAATTAGAATTTCTAATTACACTTTGTTTTTGATTTGGGTCATGATGATAGAGGGTTGATTCTTACTCCGTTGATGATCTTACTGAGAAGGAGAATCGCTGGACTTAGCTTTACTGGCTAGGGGAAGTAGTAAGAACTCTCTCTGGAATGCTCGGGAACTCTTGAGGAAATCGGAGAACCGAGTGGAATCCCGCTTAAAATGGAGGAGAACTCCTCCTATTTATAGTTGAAAGGGAGAGTAGTCACGTGCCTATGAGTAGGCAGGCGCGTGGGTTTTCAACTGCCATGTGGCACTCCTAAACAGGAGCCAGTTATAACCAAGCGCACTTCACTGGTATGGAGGATATGGCTGACTACCACGTAGCATATTTGGATTTAGCAGTTGGAGAGAATCTCGAACTGTTTGAACCCGTTCCTTGGCGTAACTAGGCCTTCAACACGTGGCATGCCCCTAAGTCACACACGCACTTAGGAATCACTGTCCTAGGTGGCGCGTCGTATGTAGGTACAGGATAGAAGCACACGCGCTTGGGAAGACTCAGGGCAACACATGCCTGCTTACACTGTTTCTAAGGGGAATAAACCTTGACTTCAGTGTTTATCACTTGTACAAGAATCGATATGTCGAACAGAGGTCTCGAGATAGCCATGCTCATTAAATGCAGCCTGGGGAAGAGCAATTGATAAGCGTAGGCGTAGGCGCGATGAATCAGGTGCGCCCATAAAAGTGACGCACGAGGAGGAGAGGGGCACGCCCTTAGAGAGGCGTGAGTAGCCAAAGTAATTATGACTTTGGTTTTCGAGACCTACATAAAGATCGAGGCGTCTTTGAATGACACTTAGATGAGGCATGACCGTCACGTTTGTTGGGATGGGGCATGGACAGCTTGACGCCTAGGTAAGGCATAGTCAACATAAGAGGCGTGAGTGGTTTGATGCTTTAAGTAAGGTGTGGGCCACTTCCTTTTCACTAAGATGCGTGACCTATGCTTCTACAAACCCCCCTTCAAATTTTTCTAACTCTTTTGAATACAGTTAGAAATGCTTTAAACAGAAGCAGGGCGCGAGCTAGTATGAGATCAGCACAATCTTTTTCTGGATGATAATGATTAGTTTGGTTCTATCCCGAGTAGATAACTGTTCGTTCTCCCTTCTTATCAAAGTATACGTCATTCAAGGCCTATAAATAGGTGTTGAGATGAATCCCTAGAAAACTATTCGTCACAAGAATCAAAACGTCAAGTTCATCGCCGTTAATACCAGGTTTGTTTTCATTAAGTATGGATTTGAGCCAATAAATTAGGCTCTTAGATGTAGTCTTTTTATTCATTTCTTTTTCTTTACGTCAAAGCTTCCCCGACTCTTTTCTTCATTGGTGAGTAAAACGAACTCAAGGCAAAGCCGCTCGACGACTCCATTGGCATACCATCCGAAGCTTTTGTTGTGACGCGTTCAGTGTGGACCTGATGCACTTTACAGTTGATGGTAAGTGACCTGCTACGGAAGAGAGGAAGGAAAACTTTGCTTCTCTCAGAGAACATGAACACTGACATATTGGGGCGTTCGTCATTGCGATACGTGCTTCAACCTCTGCCATGCGCGGTAACACGCGTAGACACCCTCAAGGCGTTCACACACAAACTTTTGCCTTATGTCATAATGCACGCGCACGTGCCAAAATACTGTGCGCACGAGTATCTGGCGTGCGTTGGAACAAGTGTGCATAGTCCAACAGACGTGCTGCATGACGAAACTTCTGTTGTGCTCCTATGCGCTATATTCCAATGGGCGTGCTCTTGCATTGTTCGCTTACTATCGAGCGCAGGTGTGACTTTTCCCAAGTCTTTTGAAAAGGACTAATTCTTTTATTTTGTCTTTTTTGTAGATTGTATTTCGATTCGCGCCTACTCAGATGGAGCGTGGAAGGACATCATAAGTCAGTTGATTCGGAAAGACAACCGATCTGATGCAAGATTTTGTTATGAGATCAAGCAGAGTGATCCCCAGTTATACAACGTACTAGCTGTCTTTACTCCCGCGATGAGACGTATTGTCCATCGATATAGTGCTAGATCTATAGGGTTTGGATTGATTGTCCAGGTTGGCACCTTGTCTTCCAGCAGCTTCTCCGCATAGGTACAGCGACCATCCTGCACACTCGATATGGCCGTCCTGCTTGTCTTAAAAAATTAATGCAGGTCCAGTGTTGGAGATTTTGTGAAAATACTGCCCTCTACAGAAAGGCATTTGCCATCTTTGATGGAGGCAGTCGTCGTATCACTGCCCTCTATAAATGAGGGCATTTATCACATGACTGCTCTCTACAATGGTGGAGAAGTGGGCCAGAGTCTTCCGTAGATATCCTTTATGTAATAGATTTCTATTCTATGTAATAATGAATATCAATGAAAAATCTAGTTATGTTGTATATTTCCATCGTATGTAATCATGAATATCAATGAAAATCTAATCTCCTTTTGCTGGCTTTATGTAAATTTCTTGTGATTATGGACTTTTGTGGACTCATCTTCTTCAATGTGTTTAAACTGCAGATGTCAGGTAAAAGTAGGCACCACAGAATAATTTCTTAAAGGATAATAAGATGTTTGTTCAGAGGTAATTTAGACATAACAAACATAGGATTCCAGATAGGTGGCTTATGCAGAGGTTTAGAAAGAACATGACAAGAAATGAAAGAAGAACTCAGAGGTAATATGGATATGTTTGTTCATCTAAGAATCCTCTTTGTGTACTAATCAATGCGAATACGATAAGTTTTCGGTGACAATTTTATCAACGAAGGTAATATGGACGTATTGGAAAAAAGGTCAAGAGGCAAGAATGCATACTCAGAAGTAGTATAGACATGGTAGACATTCAAAATAGGATAGAGATATAGGAATGAAGGTTACACATGAGGGACGCTTTCACTCCCATCTTTGTTGTTTAAACATAGTACTTTTTGAGGAACTTGCCATTGATAGGCATCATGAGTAAATTTCTTCTAGTTTTAGCTAGCCGTTATGCACCGTTAGAATATACCATTTCCACAACAAACGGTCCCTCCCATTTAGGTTGAAACTTCCCGACCGTCTTGTGAGTCATGATCATTAGCCTTCTGACTGATGAAACAAGATCGCCGACTCGGAACGACCTCTCTTTAACCTTCTTATTAAAAGTATCGGATATTCGTGCCTGGTATAGCTCAATACACTGTTGAGCTAGGAGGTGTTTCTCGTCCAATGCTTCCAATCTTGTAGTCGTAGACGGTGGTTATCCTCAGTAGTCATATGACTATTAAGAGCCACTCGTAGAGAGAGGATTTGGAGTTCCAAAGGAAGTACGACTTCACTTCCGTATATTAGAGAAAATGGAGTACTGCCAGTGGGTGTTCGGACTGTAGTTCGGTAAGCCCAGAGAAACATTCTGAGATTCTCATTCCAGTCACGTATATTAGACAAGACAACTTTCTTGAGGAGTTTGATAATCGTCTTGTTGAAAGCCTCAGCCAACCCATTTGCTGTTGGATTATATGTAGTCGAGGCTGTACTCTGAATCCAATTTTGGTCACAGAAATGACGGAAGGCACCACTGATAAACTGCGGGCCATTGTCATAGATGATCTTCTCTGGCAACCCAAACCGGTATATGACGTGATGCTTGAGAAACTTAATTACGACTGAGGTCTTTACGTTAACAAGCGGTACTGCCTCCGCCCACTTGGAAAGTAGTCGGTTATTGCCAAGATGAACCGGTGACCTTTTGATGATGGCGGGGAAATCGTGTCGATGATATCCATCCCCCATGCTTCGAAGGGCCAGGATGCAACTGTCGGATGTAAGAATTCCGACGGCTGGTGAATGAAATCTGCGTGGATTTGGCACATACAACACTTCTTGGCGTATGCTAATGCATCTACTATCATTGTGGGCTAGTAGTAGCCCATGCGCCTGAGTCGATCCTAAAGTTTAGGACCTGGTTGGTAGGCTCCGTAAGTACCATCGTATGCTTCATAAAGTGCATCCTTAGCTTTTGTACCCGATAAACACCAGAGTAAGATTTTGTCGAAAGAACGACGATACAATATTTTCGTTTGAACATCACAGTAGATTCGAAGAGATCGCCTTCTAACAGAGGTTGCTTCCTTGGTATTGTCTGCTAGGATTCTGTAAACCACAAAATCTACAAAGAGGGACCACTTGTATCAAATATTCTTATTCATCTTTGCTAAATGGCAGACTTGTATATATAAGTTATTCCTCGGACATACCAGCTCTTGATCGATCACTGTGATCATTTGCTAGGTTCCGGCGGGTGCTGCTAACGAGGCTGCAAGACCAGTCAGGGCGACGACTTTCAGGTTTCATAATCTTGGGATGTGTTCTATAAAGAATCCCGTAAAGGTAGATTTCATCGAAATTGCTACCTGGTGGTACGGGATCAGGTTTTTGTGTCGGACTTTGTATCGCCCTCGAACCTGATTGACTATCAGCTGAGAGTTGCCAAAGGCTTCCAGGAAATCAACCCCTAACTCTTTGGCTAGCCGGAGTCCTATGATGAGAGCGTTATACTCGGCCACATTATTGGAACATGGTTTCGTGAGTGAATATGCTCGTTGGATGACCAAGTTGTAATGCCCCAGTCCCAAAATAGTTAGGACCGAGTACGTAGATATGTCAACTGCACATATACGAAGAACACTCCAATATAGGGAGTTCTCGTATACGTACATAAGCTGTAAAATGCAGTAAACCATGACACTAATCTCGTCCACTAATAAAGAAGGAAGAATTTATAATAAACTTACAAATTGTCATTTACAAATCATTGGGCGGAGACAAATCCACTACCAACTATTAAATAAAAAGAAATAGATATACATGAAAGAAATAATCAAGCGAAACGAAAGGCGATCCAAGAGCATGCTATCTACGAAGCAAGAGAGTAAATCATGTCCTTGGCTAGAGCACCTACGGAAAGTCACAAAACACACACCTGGAGAGTTCACCAGGTCCTCAGAGGGACGTAACAAGATACAAGAAACAACATGCCACAAAATGAATATAAAGCTGCTCAATAATAATCCGGACCTTAACAAGGTCCAGTACCTTATTATCGGAGCAGTTGACGACACCTACAACCAAACAAGGACAAGGTGTAGTAAACTAGTCCGCGACCAGATACGGTTCCAAGTCATGGTCAGGCATAAGTACATGAACCAAAAGTACCCATACCTAACGGATAACGATCACCTAACCACTCTAAGTGTGATGCAATCGAGAATAGTGCATGGTCGCATAACCTCCAAGTCAAGTCAAGATAAAATAAGCAGGACCTTCATAGCGAGTCTCAATACTATATACCATTCCTCAGTATCGAGCGAGTCTACAGTATATATTCTACCTATCGTTCCTCAGTAGCGAGCGAGTCTACGATAGATAGGGAGGAGGTCAACGCCCAGTTGTATTCGTCCCACCCAATGTTCTAACTCTAATGACCACTAGTCTTTTATCATGCAATCCTAGTAATAGTCATGGCCTAAGGCTTGTCCAATATGTACCGCTGGCCACTCAGTACATATGTCCGAGACCTATATGCATCTCGTGATTCGTGACGTACATGTGTCAAGGCCAATGAATGCAGGTAGTCTATTAAATCTAGGTTTTACTAAGCAGAAAAATATTTAAGTAGAGAAAATAGAACTAGACAATAAAATTTGCAACAGTTTAGCACAATTTATTTTGCAAAAAATAATAAATATAAAATAAATGCATGCAATATAATGAGTAGTAATAAATGGTGATGGCAAGGTATCTTGCCGGGTTTTTCGTCTGGTGTTGTACGATATTCTGAAAGTTCCAGTGTTGTCCTATAGCCGGTGTCGATGTATATAGGTCCAATTTCGCGTGAAAAAGAAATGTGTGATCAGTCGTGATTGATGATGATAATCGAGGAGGAATTATGCAGATAGATACATATATTTAATTTTTGAAATATTTTTATAGCTTACGTAAATACTTGAAAATACTTTATATTCAATATAGAAAAATATATTTTATTAGTCAAATATATGTTATAGGAAAATACCTTAAAATCAAAATTTGTTTTTAGGCAAAATACCCTATGTTTTTCAAGATAAAGAGTTTTGAGGTGGAAAGCCATATATGGCTAATGAAAATATATGAAGAATGCTAGAAAATTATTATCTAATTTTTGGAAGCTATGTTTTATGGGACAAAGTACTTTTTGAAAATTTCTAAAATAATAATAATAATTTAATACTAAGAACATGGTAACACTAAAATACTTGTACTACTACTACCTAGTATTTCAGAATATAGCCTACTAAAAATCATAGATATATATATTTTAATTTAATAATGCAATATCCAAAGAATATCTAACAGTGAAAATAATACTTATAAAAATACTACTGCTAATAATAATAATAATAATAATAATAATAATAATAATAATAATAATAATAATAATAGTAGCAGTAGTAGAAACAATAGAAACAGCTGTAAAGTTGTGCTCCTTTCACTGGAAACAAAGGAACACAAAACAAATATATATATATATATATATATATATATATATATATATATATATATATATATATATATATATATATATAAAATGTATAAATAATCAAGGTTTAAAGAAGAAGGAGAGCGAGAGAGAGAAAAAGTCACAGAGAGAGCAGGGAAGAGAGGAGGGACAAGAGAGCTAAAGGAGGAGAGACATGCGAGAGAGAGCGGGGTCTTAACTATGGTGGCTCGACGGTGGGCCGCGGCAAGGCGCGACCGCGGCGGTGAGGCGACGAAGCCCGATCCAGGCTACGGCGGTAGAAAGGAATGCTGGAGGCGAGCGTGCGGGGTCCGGTAGCGAACGGTGGCTTCTGGAGGCGGCGTACGGGGAGTCGATAGCGGTACGGGAGATATCATCGGGCTCGCGGCAATGCGCTGTTTGCGGCGGACAGCATGGCGGCCGGAGGTAAGGTTAGGGTCCCTTTTCCTTATCTGGTGTTGTGATGGTGGGCGTGAGCTAGGGATTGGTGGTTGGTCGGGAGCCGAGGAGGGCTGGCAGAGTTTTCGGGGAGGTGAAGATGGTAGCAGTGATGGTGGTGGCGTAGGCGGGCTCGGTTGGTCAGGCAGTAGGGAATTGGGGTGGATGTGGTGGCGGAGTTGTTGGTAGACGGGAATTCGGAGAGGCGGTCTGGTTGACTGGAGAAAGGTCGACTGGGGGCTAGTTTTAGGGTGATGACGGTGACGGGGTTGGTATCCAGAGGGGGATGGTGTCGGTAGGCTATTCGGAGGTGGTGCGTACGGTGGGGTGAGGATGACGACGGTGGTTGCTTGGAGGGATTGGCCGGAAACGGCGATGGTGGTTATGGCCTAGTGGTGATGATGGATCTGGTGGCAGCGGTTTCGTGGGTGGCCAGGTGATAGGGACGCGGGGATGGCGGTGGTGGAGAGGGACGAACTAGTGGTGGTTGTGATTGTTCTGGAAGGAGACGGGGAGTTGGGGTCAAAGGGACGATTCCAGAGGCAGGGGTTGGTTTTGTACCCGCGATGGTGGCGATGGTCTATGGGGACCAAGGCCAGGGTGGTGGTTGCCATGGTCAGAGATCGGAGATGGGGCTGGAAGTAGCTGGGTGATGCTGGGGGTTGCAGCGATGGCTGCCGTGGTGATGGAAGAACGACGGGGAAGAGAGCTGGTGCCGTGTCCTACGAGACACGGGGCAAAGTTGTGCCTGACATGTCAGACACGGAGAGAATATTTGTATTTATACTAGAAAAATATAGTAGAAGGAAAAACGACACGGACACGATGCATGATAGATATTTTGTTGGAGAATTTGGATTGTGAAATTTCATGGAAAAAGAGCAATGAGGGTTCTCCTTATATATGAGGTGGAAACCCTTTGTTGGATATGGATTCAAATTATTTAAATCCGCAATAGATATTATACCATTTAATTTAAAACAATTTAAAATAAATTCGATAATTTCCAAATCAATTCTAAACTGAATCTAGATAATCTCAACTCTTTTAAAATAAAAGACTATCTAAAATCTATCCAATAATTCAAATTCCGATTTAAATCATAATAGTTACATTTAAAATATTTTTTTCATAAAATTTAAATAATATTAATTTATTAATTTCGAAAATCATACTAAATATTTAAATATTAGGAATTTCCTTTTTGCAATAAAAAAGTAAAATTCGTTTTCGTAAAAATCAAAGTGGACATGAAAGTTATATCATGCCACTCGCGCATAAATAATATATTTACTTTATGCTATTAAAAATATACTCATTTCTCTATGGAGAAAATTTTGTAATAAAACTTTTTGAAGGAAGAAAATAATACACTTCTCATATATGTCTTTGCACTTGCGGTACGAATGATTTCAAATACAAAATAGATAAAATTTAAAACCTTAGTAGAATTTTAGGGTGTTTACATCCTACCCAACTTACAAGAATTTAGTCCTCGAAATTTTAGGAATAACTAAGGTAGGTAGGGTTGAGAAGATAGGAAGAGTTTATCGAAAAAAAAATTTGATTAATTTATTCGGCATGGAATCAAAGGAATACAACGGAATCAATTTTGAATAATCGAAAATTTAGATAACTGGGACAATTGAATTCACGGGTATAGTTTAGAAGATATTTCATGACACCCCATCAATATTCAATTCGATCGATTCTAGCATCAACTTGAAAGCGTGTAATCGTTAAAATGGTTGATAACTTCTTTGATCTCAAATTTAGGAACAATAACTCAAGAATTTGAGTTGTGTTTAATATCTTCATAATCTTTGAATTATCCACATCTTTATAGCAATCGTACTCTTCATAATTTACTACGTCTCCTCAAATTCATATTCCACACATTTTTGCCTCTTTTCTTTCAAGATATATTTATTTACAGTCCTTAAAAATATGCAATTAATTTCTATATCTCGTAATAGGAGTTCGATAAGTCCCCAAAATTTTTGAATTTAATAATTCTCTAGTCTTCTATTCCAACCTATCTATATGCTTTCCAAAAAACAATTTTGCAAACTCATTCTAGGAGATATTCTGCATCCATACATTAACATAAAATTTACTCCTTAAGCTTTTAAAATTTTCATTCTCAATATTTGAACAATGCTTGAAAAACAAGTTTTTTTCAATCTAAATTTAAATCTCGATTGTATCTTCAAACACGACCTTTTTATTATCGCAAAACCACAAATATTTCAATCTTTTATTTATTAGTGCCTTCCTCGAAATTTAACATATAACATATCCTCGTAATCGCATATTCATCTTGACCAACTATACCATTAATCTAGTAATGTATAATTGAAGGGTGTCTTGATTCAATTCTATATTTGCACAAGGGAATCATATAGGAAACAAGGTTCACATGAATCACTGAGGAGCTAGAATTTTTTTTTTCAAAAGGGAGACAAAACAATTGGAAAAAAATTCAGTTAGGTTCAATGGTTGTGGCAAGGTTGGGGATATAGGATTATGGGTCGCTAGTTAATGCACGAAAAATAAAGATAAGGGTTACGTAATCAAGACAAACAAAGTACAATTGTTAAGAAATTGAGTAGATAACATAGAATAGGTTAAAGACTCGAAAGACATGAATTTTAAAGAAAAGATAGTATGATAGTCGTCTATGTTAGGGGTACGATTAAGGAAACGATTCTAATCATCCTTAAGTTTCAAATGATTAGAAGGCACGAATAAAAGATCTAGATTTGAGGGAAGGTCGAGTAAGTCAAGATTTATATATGATCATATGGTTTAGCAGATGACTAACTATACTCGAGTATTTACAACTAGCATGGCCATGGGTGATATGTCACTGATGTAGACTACTCTATCTCATTAGGGATATCTTGGTTGTCTACCATTATAAGTCTAACTTCTTGAACTCGAGCTTTCATAAATTTTCTTAATAAAAATTCTCAAAAAATAATCTACCATAATTTCTATTCATTCTAAGTCATCTAACATAATCTTAACTTAAAATGTAAATTCCTTTAATCAATCTAAAAATAAATTTTCATCATATCATGAATAACTTTTCCCAAAAGTTGTAATAAAACTCAATATTCAAATAATCCTACTAGTCGTCAACCCCCCCTTTTTTTACTAAACTTCCATAACAAATCATAACTTTAAAAATAATTTAAAATTTCTCAAATAACCTCGAGATAACACTTAGCATAATACAGTCAATCCCAAAACGTAAGCTCAAGATTTAAATAATCTTATCCATCGTAATTCAAAAAAAAAATTGAACATTTAAAATAACTCCTCGGATTGATTCTATATCCTTCAAAATGTATATCTAAACTTCGAGCAAGCCATAACTACTCTAAAATCTTCAAAAATCAATTTTTTTTCCACAATCGAGACATTAAACTCATAATCTAAATAAATCAATCATAAGAAATTTATATTTTTTTCCAAATAAATTTTATATCCTCAAAATATGTATAGCTATAACCCCAAATTCATAAATATTTTCGAAGACCTTCTAAGTCAAACTCAAAAATCAAATAAACTTGTTTTCTCAATTGTATATAGATGCTAACTATCCTCTTGTGTACACCACTTAGTAGTGTCAAAATAAAATTCTAACCATCCTTATAGTCGGTAATCGCTACTACCCAACTTGGAATCAACTAATACCTCTTACAAGATCATACTTTTAGGAAGATAGGGTTCTTTGATCCTTAAAGTAATAAATGTCTTTATAACTCAAGATAGGACCTCAATGCATACTAATTGTCAATTTAATCCTTCTAGCCATGTGTTTGCCCCATGAGCATATACTAGTGTAGTCATCTTCCTAACCGCAATTAAGCACAATAAATAAGTATTCATGGTAGTAGGAAATCAAGCAAGATGCAAGTCAAGAAAATCGAACCAGATGTCAAAATTTGAAGTCAAGGAAGGAGATCAAGTATGTGGATGAGATCCTAGACTCTAATCCTATGTGCAGGCCCGCTCGGTAAAATAACGTAACCGAAACGACAAACTGACCTGCATGGTCCACCACAAAAACATGTAACGCCCCAGTCCCAAAATACTTACGATCGATTACGTTGACATGCCAGCTGCACATATACGAAGAACACTCCAATATATAGAGTTCTCGTATACGTACATAAGCTATAAAATACAGTAAACCACGACAGTAATCTCATCCACTAATAAAGAAGGAAGAATTTATAATAAACTTGTAAATTGTCATTTACAAATCATCGGGCGGAGACAAATCCACTACCAACTATTAAATGAAAAGAAATAGATATACATGAAAGAAATAATCAAGCGAAGCAAAGGGCGATCCAAGAGCATGCTATCTACGAAGCAAGAGAGTAAATCATGTCCTTGGCTAGAGCACCTACGGAAAGTCACATAACACACACCTGGAGAGTTCACCAGGTCCTCAGAGGGACGTAACAAGATACAAGAAACAATATGCCATAAACTGAATATAAAGCTATTCAATAATAATCCGGACCATAACAAGGTCCAGTACCTTATCATCAGAGCAGTTGACCACACCTACAACCAAACAAGGACAAGGTATGGTAAACTAGTCCACGACCAGATACGGTTCCAAGTCATGGTCAGGCATAAGTATATAAACCAAAAGTACCCATACCTAACGGATATCGGTCACCTAACCACTCTAAGTGTGATGTAATCGAAAATAGTGCATGGTCGCATAACCTCCAAGTCAAGTCAAGATAAAATAAGCAGGACCTCAGTAGCGAGCCTCAATACTATATAACATTCCTTATTATTGAGCGAGTCTACAGTATATAGTCTACCTATCGTTCCTCAGTAGAGAGCAAGTCTATGATAGATAGGGAGGAGGTCAACGCCCAGTTGTATTCTCCCCACCCAATGATCTAACTCTAATGACCACTAGTCTTTTATCATGCAATCCTAGTAGTAGTCATGGCCTAACGCTCGTCCAATATGTATCGCTGGCCACTCAGTACATACGTTCGAGACCTATATGTGTCTCGTGATTCATGACGTACATGTGTCAAGGCCAATGAATACAGGTAGTCTATTAAATCTAGGTTTTACTAAGCAAGAAAATATTTAAGTAGATAAAATAGAACTAGACAATAAAATTTACAACAGTTTAGCACAATTTATTTTGGAGAAAATAATAAATATAAAATAAATGCATGCAGTATAAAGATCAGTAATAAATGGTGATGGCAAGGTATCTTGCCTGGTTTGTCATCTGGTGTGGTGCGATATTCTGAAAGTTCCAGTGTTGTCCTATAGCTGGGGTCGATGTATATGGGTCCAATTTTGGGTAAAAAAGAAATGTGTGATCAGTCGTGATTGATGATGATAATCGAGGAGGAATTATAGAGATAGATACATATATTTAATTTTTGAAATATTTCTATAGTTTACGTAAATACTTGAAAATACTTTATATTCAATTTAGAAAAATATATTTTATTTGTCAAATATATGTTAAAGGAAAATTCCTTAAAATCAAAATTTGTTTTTAGGAAAAATACCCTATATTATTCAAGATAAAGAGTTTTGAGGTGGAAAGCCATATATGTCTAATGAAAATATATGAAGAATACTAGAAAATTATTATCTAATTTTTGGAAGCTATGCTTTATGGGACAAAGTATTTTTACTTTTTAAAAATTTCTAAAATAATAATAATAATTTAATACTAAGAACATGGTAACACTAAAATACTTGTACTAATGCTACCTTGTATTTCAGAATATAGCCTACTAAAAATCATAGATATATATATTAATTTAATAATACAATATCCTAAGAATATCTAACAGTGATAATAATACTTACAAAAATACTACTACTACTACTACTACTAATAATAACAAAAACAGTAGAAGCAATAGAAACAGCTGTAAAGTTGTGCTCCTTTCACTGGAAACAAAGAAACACAAAACAAAAATATATATATAAAATGTATAAAAAATCAAGCTTTAAAGAAGAAAGAGAGAGAGCAGGAAAGAGAGGAGGGAGAAGAGATCTAGAGGAGGAGAGACATGCGTGAGAGAGCGGGGTCTTACCTTGGGTGGCTCGATGGCGGGTCGCGGCAAGGCGCGACCGTGGCGGTGAGGCACCGAAGCCCGATCCAGGCTACGGCGGCGAAAAGGAATGCGGGAGGTGAGCGCGCGGGGTCCGGTAGCGAACGGTGGCTTCTGGAGGTGACATACGGGGAGTCGACAGCAGTGCGGGAGATCTCATCAGGCATACGGCAATACGCTGTTGGCGGTAGATGGCATGGCGGCCGGAGGTAAGGTTTGGGTCTATTTTCTTTATCTGGTGTTGTGATGGTGGGTATGAGCTAGAGATTGGTTGTTGGCCGGGAGCCGAGGAGGGTTGTAGAGTTTTCGGGGAGGTAAAGATGGTAGCAGTAATGGTGGTGGCGTAGGCGGGCACGGTTGGTCAGGTAGCAGGGAATTGGGGCGGATGTGGTGGCGGAGTTGTTGGTGGACAGGGATTCAGAGAGGCGGTCTGGTTGACCGGAGAAAGGTCGACCGGGGGCTGGTTTTGGGGTGATGATGGTGATAGGGTTGGTGTCCAGAGGGGGATGGTATCGGTAGGCTGTTCGGAGGTGGTGCGTACGGTGGGGCGAGGATGACGACGGTGGTTGCGTGGTAGGATTGGCCAAAAATGACGATGGTGGTTATGGCCTGGTGGTGATGATGGGTCTGGTGGTAGCGGTTTTGTGGGTGGCCAGGTGACAGGGACACGGGGATGGCGGTGGCGGAGAGGGATGAACTTGTGGTAGTGGTTGTGATTGTTCGGGAAGGAGATGGGGAGTTGAGGTCGAAGGGATGATTCCGGAGGCAGGGGTTGGTTTTTCCCCTGCGATGGGGGCGATGGTCGATGGGGACCAAGGCCAGGGTGGTGGTTGCCGTGGTCCGAGATCGGAGATGGGGCTGGAAGTGGTGGGGTGATGTTGGGGGTTGCGGTGATGGCTGCCGTGGTGACGGAAGAACGACGGGAAAGAGAGCTGGTGCCGTGTCCCGCGAGACATAGGGCAAAGTTGTGCCCGGCATGTCGGACACGGAGAGAATATTTGTATTTGTACTAGAAAATTATAGTAGAAGAAAAAACGACACAAACACGATGCACGATAGAAATTTTGTTGGAGAATTTGGATTGTGAAATTTCATGAAAAAAGAGCAATGAGGGTTCTCCTTATATAGGAGGTGGAAACCCTTTATTGGATATGGATTCAGATTGTTTAAATCAACAATAGATATTATACCATTTAATTTAAAACAATTTAAAATAAATTCGATAATTTCTAAATCAATTCTAAACTGAAACTAGATAATCTCAACTCTTTTAAAATAAAAGACTATCTAAAATCTATCCAATAATTCAAATTTTGATTTAAATCATAATAGTTACATTTAAAATATTTTTTCATAAAATTTAAATAATATTAATTTATTAATTTCAAAAATCATACTATATATTTAAATATTAGGAATTTCCTTTTTGCAATAAAAAAGTAAAATTTGTTTTCGTAAAAATCAAAGTGGACATGAAAGTTATTTCATGTTACTCGGGCGTAAATAATATATTTACTTTATGCTATTAAAAGTATACTCATTTCTCTATGGAGAAATTTTTTTAATAAAACTTTTTGAAGGAAGAAAATAATGCATTTCTCATATACGTCTTCGCACTTGCGGTACGAAAGATTTCAAATCCCAAATATATACAATTTAAAACCTTAGTAGAATTTTATGAGGTTTACAAAGTCGTCAGTTGAGGTTAACACTACCCCCACTCCTGCTACGATATCACCTTTGGGGCCTGTTCTTGAAGCACCATCAAAGAATAGTTGCCAAACCGGCTATTCTTTTGTGACATGGGCCTCTACTACTTCGTCTGGAATGTCCTCATAATGATTTGAGTTTTTAGCTACCGGATTAGCGGCCAGGAAGTTGGCTAACGCTTGGCCTTTGATTACTAAGGTGACAATAGTATCACCTACGTAGCAAGGTGTGAATTTAATGCTCCTTTTGGTCATGAAGACCCTGAGGGAATTGACCCAAGAGATGACATGAATTGTCTATCCCACTATGTAGTGACGAGTTTTCTGAATGGCAAAAACTAAGGTGAGGTATTCTTTCTCCACAGGAGTATATATATCTTCGGCCCCAACCAACTTTCTACTGAGATAGTAAATAGCTTGTTTATAGCCTGCATCACTGTTTTGGGCCAACAACGCACCGAGGGAATAATCCATAGCTCGGACGTCCAGTAAAAAGGGTTTTCCCATGACTTGGACTACTAAGATTTGAGGGTTTGTGGGATACCCTTCAATGTCTTCCAAGGCTCGTTGGCACTCTTCGGTCCAAACATAAGATACTTTTTTCTTCATCAGTTTGGTGAAGGACTTACAGCAATTCGAAAGGTTAGAGATGAATCTTCGGATGTATGCAAAGCGCCCCTGAAGGCCGCAAAGTTCACAAAGATTCTTCGGTGGTTGCATCTCAATGATAACTTTTGTCTTTTCGGGATCGACGTGGATCCCTTTTGAAGTGATGATAAAACCCAGAAACCTGTCGCTAGATACCCTTATAAGAACTTGGTCGAGTTCATATTTAATTGATGTGCCCTCGTCAGGTCTAACACAGTTCTTAAGTCATGAAGGTGATCACCGCGGACACCACTTTTGATAGCGATGTCATCAACGTAGCATTCGACCGTCTTATGCAAGTGTTTGCAAAATATAGTGCAAATAGCTCTCTGGTATGTAGCGCCTGTATTCTTCAAACCGAAAGGCATCACAGTGAAAGAAAATATACCGAGTGGAGTCCAAAATGACATGTGTTTCTCGTCTACTGGAGATATCTTGATTTGGTTATAACCTGAGTAGCCATCCATGAACGACATACGCTCGACCCCACATGTATTGTCTACCATCACATCAGTGATTGGTATCAGATCACGGAAGTCTATACGGACTCAAATTTTTCTATTTTTCTTGGCGACTAGGATAATATTGGCTATCCAATCCAGGTGTTGTTTCTCACGGATAAAGCCACTTGCTATCAGCTTGTCCACTTCATTCAAAATAGCATCTATAATATTGGAGTAAAACTGCCATTGCTATTGCTTCACTGGATTAGCATTGGATAAAATATTTAATTTGTGCACGCCGATGTTTGGATCTAGCTCCGACATATCTTCATCACTCCAGGTAAAGACATCTATGTATTCTCTCACGAGCTCAATGAGAGATTCATCTTCCTCCTTTAAGCTTTTTCTAATAAAGATGGGCTTGGAAGACGAGTCATTTCCCATATTGACCTGTACGACCTTATCTTCGGTGGGAGTCTCGTGCTGTTCGAAGCATTTCTCCTACTGAGAATCAAGTTGTTGAGCCTAAGGTTCGACTTCGAAAGGCTCGAATAATTGGTCACCATCTTTCTCGATCTGATCTACGGACGTCATATTTATTAAAAATGTTTTTCAGAATACCTCCCCGATGCTGACATCGGAGTCATAGGAAGAGTCTGAAGAATATGAGTATGTTTATTCTTTTGACTGTAAAATTAAAGTAGGCTTGGATAAGGCATACCCTAGACCGCAATAGGTCTTGTGGTAATATTGATCAGATTCACCCTTGGGGACGTTGATCTTGATCGGCAAGTGTCGACCTTTGTCGTAGTTAAGGCCCATATTGTTGTTCAAGTCGTACCCCATCTTTTGGATGATGCATCGGGCTTGAGGATTATAGTGGTGAGCATGCACCATACCAGTTTCATGTTTTGACTCCAGAGGGATATGGGTCCGAGAACCTTCCATTCGACCGAAGGTAATGGGCTTCTCTCCCTTCTTTCTGGCTGGTACTATGAAATACGTGTCGTATATCGGTAGAACTAGGCTCACGGAGTAGGCGAATGCAATTTGTGTCTGCAGCGATAACCTTAGGTCTTGCTCGAATGAATATGCAGTAAAAGAAGAAAAGTCATTCGAAGGCATTCCTTTATTGATGAAATAGGACAAATCGTCCTCTGGGACTACATTGTCAGATGTAGAAAAATAAGGTACAACCATGTCTTTCAAATTGCCACCCGCAACATTTGGCGAAGGGAGAGGCAGACTGTACAGCTTTACTATAAGGGGTTTGGCTGAGGAATGTTCTTTTGTTGGCGGCTTTTCTTTCAGCCAAACCACTAATGGAGCTGGGGTCTTTGCTAGGAGCCTGGCCGTCAATGTTGTATGACGCTCTTTTAGCTTAACTTTAGTAGGCCCTTCGGAGGGAGTCTGAGCTTCTTTCTTATCATCAGCGTCCTCACCTGAGTCCTTTTGATGGTTCTTCCGGAATAGATAAGATTCTGCATAGTAGACCTCGACCCCTTTGAAAGAATCGATGGCATTGGTGTAGACTAGATAGCACAATCATGTGGTCATGTATCTATGGCCTCTCCAATAGAATATTATAGCAAGAGTCGGTGTCAACGACATAGCAGGTTGCCTCCGTCTTTAAATTACTAATTTGGATTTTCAGGCGCATCTTCCCTTCTGAGCAGCTTTTGCCATTATTGAAACCAATGATCATGATTTGGGTTGGAGACATCCAATGCATCGGAATCCCCATAGTATGCAATAAGCGATGGAGAATGACACTTATAGACGACCGAGGTTCAATATACATGCGGTCGACCTTAACCTCACCGACATATCCTGTACAATACAAGGATCGGGCGTGTGTATTATTTTTCAGCAGCATGTCCTGCTGCAAGTACGTGATGCTTGGTATGGTCTCCATCACATTGTGACACCGAGGATACGCAACGGGATCTTCTTCCGGCTACTGTATTTGCCCTAAGTAGGAATTGGCCTATTGCAATGCCTCGCTGAGAGCCTCTCGAGTCTTCTTGAAGAGACAAAGAAGCTCGAACAGAGATAGCCTGGCCAGAGTTTTGGCTAGTTGAGCCAGGATGTCAAAGGTATAGGGCCTATCGAGCCCTACTGCAGTTTCTTTTCTAAGGGGTTTGTCAAAGTACCCCTCTTTCTGTTTCTGCTTGTCTATCGTCGGCTGTTGGGAAGAACCAGGTTCGAATGAGCTGTGACTTATGGACGTCGAAGCCGGTGATGCCTCTTTTCTAAGAACTTGGTCATAGTTATGCGAGTAAACCAAACCAGGCCTGGTTGCTTCCACCCTCTCTTCATCGGGTGCGGAGGAGGTCGTATTGCATGATTTGACTTACTTTCCTTTGACCTTGCCGACAGAACGTACGACTGGCCGGGTAAGATCGTTAGTATGGTCTGGGTGTACCCACATGACCTACCCTCAAGGTATTTTAACGGGTACTAGCCCTGATGTTCGAGTAGCTGGGAGGTTAATAACCTCCCTAGTTGTTTTTGGGATCGGGACAACCCCATCTTGTGCCTCCGTTGGTAGGAAATTACCGAATTAGAGGGTCGCCATATTGGCAGAGACGACCTTCTTTTTAAAGTCTAATGAAAGGACATTGGCATCGACCAACTATTCAACATCACAAAAGGTTGAACAAACTTTTTGTTTATTGAACATAAAAAGACCTTTGTACAAAGAAGAAAGTCCTAAACATGATATTCTAAGTACAATGGGAAGATCTGTGTACAGAGAAGGAAGTCCTAAATAGGATATTCTAAGTAGAACGAGAAGAGTTTCTAGAAAAGTGTGACGGTGGAGGTCGAGCACTACAGCGGCTCCTTTACTCCCTTGACGATCTAACGACGGGTTGAACTAGCTCTGACTTTCTGATGCCTTTGATGGAACTCTAGGGTTGCCGATCAAGAGGATGCCTAGAGCTGGAGATTTGATATTCGGTGGTCTCTCCTCTTTGTTGAAGGAAAACTCCTTCTATTTAAAGGGGAAGAGAGCACATATGCGATGTACATTAGGGTTTTGAGATATGAAGGAATCTGTCATCATTGCATAGTACGGGCTTCTATGGCGCTGACACGTGGTGGATATTGAGATTCTCCTCAATCGAGATCTCTGGTGGTTATTAAAATAACCGAAGGAGGAGACACGTGGCGTGTACCGATTTTTTGTTCTGATGCAGCCGAGTAAATCTTGGGATTTCATCTCAGATTTGGATTCTGATTGATCCTCGTCTAAGATTTAAATCAATTTAAAAAGATATCAATCATGATTAACCCCAATCCTATCTTTAAGAGAGTCAGATTAAGCAAACCGATTGGGTGGGACCATGCTTTCTACACCTCTGGTGAGGTCTGAGTACTGCTGTACTTCTAGGGCGATGAGTAGACCGTTCTTCGAGAGACAACGGAGCCTCTGTGCTTTCAGGCGACGAGTGGACTATGCTTCGAAGACGATGGAGCCTATATGCGTATGAGCGATAAGAAGGCTATGTTTCGTGTGACAAAGTCACTGTGCTTTAGGACGACGAGTAGGCTTGTGCTTCAGGTTGACGAGGTTACTGTACTTTTGGAGCGGCATGCTGACTTGTGTTGGATGTAATAGTATCTTCCAAGTCTCTGACGAAAGGTAATTGAGCTTTTGAGTCAGAGAAGAGTGCTGTGCCGTTGGAGTTGAGGTGGTATGAAAACATCACCAGGAATGTTGCGGCGTCTCTGATTGAAGGCATTGGCTTTGAAGTCTTCTTTTAAAGAGCAATGAATGACCGCTCCTTAATGAATGACTCCCTCTTAATTGCCTCTGTTACTTGGGGAATTTTAAGGGTCCAAGTATAGTCTAAGACTTAGTCGAATGAACTTTATTTAATGAGGTTCATCGTGCTAAGTCCTAGGTTCATCCCATTAATGTGGGAACTTTGACCGTCGGCCATGTGACCTGTATTTTGGACCATTTTTGCCCTTTATAAAGGGGAAGTTTCTTCTGAAGAGTCACGTCTTCTTTTTGTTCTTGTCCTTCAACACCATGCTGGATCCAGACCTAGCTTCGAGCGGCGGTTGGCCTTGCCTAAGTCGGATTCTGGTTGAGGATTTTCGTTCAAAGGGGCTATGCCTTCGTAGAAGAACTGTTGATGACCCTCAGAACGTGCTGGAATGCTTCTCATGAGGTGTTCGAACCATGGCGATGCCTTGGAGGTCTTGGAGGTCTTGGAGGTCCTGACGACCTAACTTGTGGTTGGATGGCCAACCCGAAGAGCCACAGGTTGTGCTTTGTCCTGCTTATTGGCGGCGGCATACTTTTGTTAGGCTAGAAGAGCCTCGGAAGCTGATGCCCTTTTGAAAAAGGGCATTCCTGCTGTGTTATGGCCTCATCTTTCGGCAGGCCAATAGCTGCTTCTGGAAGTACTGCACGTCTGGAGGGGAAAGCTGTGGTGGAGACTTTGATGGAGACTATTTTTATATCTTCTATCCACAGTTCCTCTCTCCATGATGATCACACTGTGAAGAGTAACTCCAGCGTAGATCTGTAGCAGTTTTCAATTCGGCACATGTAATCACAATGTCTTTTATAACAGATCCTTGTAATTATATCTTTATATAGTCTTTTATGTAATCGTGACGAGTCTGCAGCAGACTATTGTAGCCATGATTAATAAAAAAGAACTTCTGAGCTTTTTATCTGTTTGTGACTTTTATCTTTGCTGTTAGCGTGCTTGACCGCCCGATCCTCTGCGCTGTTGAGAATTTTCATGCTTCTAGAAGACCCCCTTCAAAGTATCCCGAACTTAGGTCAAGCTCGGGGTACTTTGAACAGAAGCATAAACACGTGTCTCTCTGCCAGCAAAATGCCCATCACCTCTGTTGCCAGGCTGACGTCGTGCTTAAGCTTCAACATTTAATGCCTCTTTGTATGTAACTACGAAGAGTTTGTAATAGGTCTTTGTTGCCACATGCTTCTGTATAAGTACTTTTCTGTCTCTTTATTTAAAGAGCTCAGCTAAAAGGTTTCCTATCCCTTGATGACCATGACAGGGGGTCATCATGAAAGACATGCCTAACCAAAAGTAATATGAACGTGGCATGCATAATCTTTTCTAGGATGTAGAACAATAATTCAGAGGTAGTATGGACAAGAAATATTTTATAGATAGCCATAATAATCATAGGATCAATCAAGGAGAGGGTGACTACTCAAAGGTAATATGGACATGGCAGCCACGATTTAGGGTGTAGAGGAGCAATCTAGAGGTAATATGGACGTGAAGTGCTTCATCTACTTGAGAAAAAATACATAAGAGAGGATTCCCCTTACCAAAACCCATAGGCACCTTTAGGGGATGTGGGAGCCTATGCCAGTTCCGTCTTTAGGCATAATACTTCTTCAGAAACTTGCCGTTGATGGACATCTTTAGTAAGTCGCCATTAGGTTTCGCCAGCCGGTAGGCACCATTAGAGTAGACTATCTATATAACGAACGATCCCTCCTATTTGGGCTCAAACTTCCTTGCCGTTTTGTGAGTCATCACCATCGGTCTTCGGACTGCCAAGACGAGGTCATCCACTTGAAATGTTCTTTCCCGTACCTTTTTGTTAAAGGTACCAGAAATACGAGCCTGATAAAGCTCGATTCTTTGCTGCGGTAGCAGGCGCTTTTTGCTAGTACCTCTAACTCTTGTAGCCGTCGGTACTGGTTGTCTTCGTCAGTTAGCTGGTTAGTGATGGCTACCCGTAAGCACGGGATTTGTATATCTAGGGGGAGGACTTCTTCGCTCTCATAGACAAGGAAGAATGGTGTGCTTCCCGTGGGTGTGCGAGCGGTCGTACGGTAAGCCCATAAACATTCGTCTAACATCTCATTCCAGTCGCATTTGTTAGAAGAGACGACTTTCTTGAGCAGCTTGACGATGGTTTTGTTGAATTCCTCGATTAGTCCATTAGTCGCAGAGTTGTAAGTCGTTGATGCCATATTCTGAATCTAGTTCTTGTCATAAAATCGATGGGACACATGGCTTACGAACTGGGGGCCATTATCGTGGACAATCCTCCTAGGAACTCCGAAGAGGTAAATGACGTGGTGCTTGATAAAGCTGATCATATTGGAGGTTTTCACTTCTATTAACGGTACTGCTTCTTCCTATTTGGAGAAATAGTCTGTGATGGCGAGGATAAACCGGGGTCCTTTGAAGGAGGGTGGGCTGATCGGCCCAACGATGTCCATTCTCTATGCCTCGAATGGCCAAGAGTCTACCATAGGATATAGATATTTCGAAGGTTGGTGGATGAAGTCAGCGTGAAACTAACATGCCTGACACTTTCTTGTGTAATCTACGACGTCTGCCATTATGGTGGGCCAATAATAGCCCTTGTGGCGCAATAGGTCTTGTAGCTTAGGACCAGGCTGATGGGCTCCACAGGTCCTATCATGCGCCTCTTAGAGTACCTCTTGCGCCTCTATCTGAGACAAACACCTTAGGAGGAGTCCGTCGTATGAACGACGATACAACATTTTGGTGGCTGTGCCATAAAAGAATCAGAGTGAGCATCTTCTAACGAAAGCTGCTTCCTTTGGGTCTTCAGGCACGATCTCGTAGACTGCATAGTCTATGAATGGGAATCGCCAATCTCGAGTGTCGGTATCTACTTATAGCGAGTAGCTTTGACATATGCGTAGAGCCTTCTTTGGACAGACTAGATCCTTTTCTATCACCGTAACGGTATATTGGGACCCAACGGGGGCAGCCAGTGAAGCAGCGAGATCCAAGTTTTGCAGGCACAACATATGTTCTATAAAGAACCCTGTGAAGATGGAGATGATGTCGATCACCACCTGGTGGTAGGGGATCAGGTCTTCATGTCGAACCTCGTACTGCCCTTGAACCTGGCTGATGATTAACTTCGAGTCTCCATAGGCCTCGATATAGTCAACCCCCAGCTGTTTAGTGAGTTGGAGCCCAATGATGAGAGCGTTATACTCCGTAGAATTGTTGGTGCATGACTCTATGAGGGAATATGCACGATTGATAAGCAGACCGTCGGGAGTGATGAGAACGATTCTGACCCCTACGACGATATTACCCTTTGGTCCCATTTTCGAGGCTCCGTCGAAGAACATGCGCCAAACCGAGTTGTCTAAGACTGTATTGGACTACAGAACTTCATCGGGGATCTTTTTGTAAAGTCTTGATGTCTCTGGCACAGGATGTGCTGCCAAGAAATCTGCTAGTGCTTGGCCTATGATTGTCTTATGCGGGACGAACACCATATCATAAGGAGTCAGAAGGATTGCCCATGTGGCTAATCGTGAGTTTAATGCCTGGGCTTGGTCATGAGGACTCTGAGGGGATTGATCCTAGACACGACATAGATTTTCTGTCCAGTCACATAATGTCGTATCTTCTGAATGGCAAAGAGAAGGGCGAGACACTCTTTTTCAATAGGATTATACCGATGTTCGGCTCCAATCATGATTCGGCTGAGATAGTATATCGCATGCTCGTGGCCTTCATTGTACTTTTGGGCTAGTAAGACACCAAGAGAATGGTCCATAGCTCGGACATATAACAGAAAGGGCTTTCCCACGACTGGTTCTACTAGTACGGGAGGACTGGTGAGGTACGTTTTGATGTCATCGAACGCGTGTTTGCATTCTTCGGTCCATACAAAGGAGACCCCTTTCTTCATTAACTTGGTGAAGGGTTGAAATTTATCGAAAAGATTCGCTATGAATCTTCTGATATACGCCAAGTGCCCTTGCAACCCTCGAAGCTCTCAGAGATTTCTTGGAGGAGCCATGTCCAGAATTGACTTAATCTTCTCTGGATCGATGTGAATCTCCTTTGCTGTGATGATAAAGCCCAAGAACTTGTCGCTGGAAATTCCTTGGAAGGACTTGGTCGGATTCATCTTCAGTTGATGCGTTCGTATTAGATCGAACACCGTCCGTAGGTCGTCCAAGTGGTTGGACTTGTCCTTGTTCTTAATGGCAATGTTATCGATATAACACTCCACCGTCTTTCGGAGATGCTTATGGAATATCGTGCTCATAGTCCTCTGGTATGTTGCTCCCGCGTTCTTCAATCGAAAGGGCATTACCGTGTAATAGTACACCCCTTTTGGAGTCCGAAATGCTATATGCTTCTCGTCTTCAGGGACCATCTTGATCTGGTTGTAGCTGGAGAAACCATCTATAAAGGACATACGCTCGAAGCCACAAGTGTTGTCAA
This sequence comes from Iris pallida, assembly GCA_029216955.1. Taxonomy (NCBI): domain Eukaryota; kingdom Viridiplantae; phylum Streptophyta; class Magnoliopsida; order Asparagales; family Iridaceae; genus Iris; species Iris pallida. The sequence continues at coordinate 8,876,007 of JANAVB010009399.1, forward strand.
TCATCACATCAGTGATCGAGAGAGGAAATTCGTCCTTAGGACAAGCTGAATTGAGATCCCTGAAGTCTATGCAAATTCATATCTTCCCGTTCTTCTTGGTAACCGGGATGACATTTGCCATCCAATCTGGATGTTGCTCTTTACGGATGAAGCCACTCTCGATGAGTTTGTCGAGTTCTTCCTCGATAGCATCTATGATGTTCGGAAAAAACCGATACTGTTATTGCTTAACAGGCTTGACATCGAGCAAGATGTTTAGGCGATACATGGCAACCTGCGGGCCTAGACCAGGCATATCCTCGTAGCTCCAGGCGAAGGCATCGATGTACTGGATATGCTGTATCAGAGATTGATTGTCTTCTTCTATCAGACTTTTGATGATAAAGTTGGGCTTAGAGGAGGCCTCATTTCCTAATTCAACCTGGATGACTTCATCTTCTGTTGGAGGTTCGCGCTGCTCAAAATGCCATTCCTATTAAGACCCCAGGCGTTGAGCCCAAGGTTCATCTTCGAAGTACTCGACCGCCTGGTCTTCGTCTTCGACTGGAGGGCTTGCAGAGGCCATGTTAGCTGACAGCATCCTTTTGAAGACCTGGCCGGTACTGGTATTGGAGTCCCAGGTTGAGAAGTCAGAAGAGTGTGAGTGCATCATGACTTCTGTCTCCGAGCCTTCTGAAGTAGAAGTGGGCGTAATATAACCCAACCCCCGACGGGTGCGCTGGTAATAGTTTTGGGCCTTTCCCTTTGGAACTCGAATTTGTAAGAAAAGGCTTCGGCCTTTACCATAGTTGAGCCCTTTGTTGCTGTTCTGGTCGTAACCCATCTTCTGTACGAGGTATTTGGCCTGAGTAGCGTAGCGGTAGAGCTGCATCTTGCCGCTGTCGGATTCTGGATCTTTGGGAGCTAGTCGCTGAGGATGCTCTACTCGACCAAAGATGATGGGTTCCTCTTCTTTCCTCCTCGATGGAACGAAGAAGTAGACACCCCGGAAGGGGACAACTTGGCTCGCATGGTTGGCTGTTGTCACTTGCGTTTGCAGCTTACATAGAGAGTTATCTAGGAAATATCTAGTGTTCGAATACGCACAAGAGTAATTCGAAGACAGCTTTCTATTAATAAAATAAGAGATTTTATCCCAGGGGATTGCATCATCAAATGAGTGCGCTTCCGTTTTGGCATAAATGTAGTCTCCTAGCTCCTCATCGATGAGGATTAGGGTTTCGAAGGAGGAGGAGGAGGAGAAGGACACTTTCTGTTAGTTTGATCACGAAAGGGGTCGCAGTCGGAGGCTCCTGCGCCTTCGTAGTCAGCTGTTTGCCATTGATTGTAAAAGTACAGAACAGTTTTATAGAAGGACTGAACTTAGACTCATAATACAAACTCGCTTGTACAAAGAAAGCCTAGGGTCGAAAACCTAGGTACAGCAGTCTAAGTACAATTGTTTATTTTAGATTCTGGGGGGTGACGATAGAGGCTCGGGAAAGCGACGGCCGCTCTGCCTTACTCCTTGGACGATCGGTATGCAGTCTTGGCTCGGAGAAGATCTGCTTGGCGTGGACGAAGAAATGCTCTTCTTGCTCTCCTCGTGTTGCTCTCATGGCTTCTCTCTCTCTCTCTGTGATTATCAAAAAAGGGGGAGCTCTCTCTGTATATCTGTCTCTCTTTTTTTTTATTCTCTTGTTGCCCGTGTTCTTGCAAGGGAATGATGCTGGCTATTTATAGGAGTGGGGTATGATCATTAGGGTTTGCTAATGATCATTTGTTTGGAATATCGGTGCTCCTTCAATCTATCTGAACCCTTGATCCTGATTACAATAAATCTAGGCCATTAATGCGGATAGCACCGTATCTTGTGAGCAATTAATACTAACTGCTTTAAATCTTCATGATTGATTATGCCAATGTTCGATTGCTCGCCATGTGTCCCATTAGCTTGATAATAAATAATATGCCCTGATCTTAGTAATTATGACGATAATGACAAATATACTTGTTGGGATTCGGTTAAATCCTTGATTGATCCGATGCCACGTGTTTTGATTGTGGGTCCTGCCAGAGCCGTATAGGATGGGCAACACTTGAACCGCAGGGAGATACTCTTCGTGAGCCGCATAGGACAATGCTTCATCGAGCCGCAGGGAACGAACTCTCAATGAGCTGCATATGCATAGTCTTTGCGAGCCGCATGAGCTAGCGTTGTATTGAGCCGCAGGGGCTGAGCTCTCAGTGGGCCGCATGAAGCTGTTCTCTATTTAAGCCGCATGAGATTTACCACGTGGAAACCTAGGATTTCTGACAGATCGGGTCAGAGATCTTCTTCTTTTCCCGAAGAGTCTGTCATTATGGCAGAGCCATTATGACACTTTATGCCAGAGCCGCCACAGTCGTCAAATCGTGTCAGAGCATTAAATGAGGCCACTATTCAAAGGGCCAGCTGTAGGAAAGGATCACAAGGGGACACGTGGCATCGATCGAGCCGTATATTCCTGCTGAACCGCATACACTCTCGAGCCGCATGAGACTGAGAGTCTTCCTTTGAACCGTATAAGACAGCTCCCATATGAGCCGTATGGGCTTCGTATCCGGAGCCGTATGGACCATTATTCTGATATTTTCCATGCTTCTACAGGACCCCCTTCAAAGTTTTCAATTTGCAAAATTGAAACACTTTGAATAAGAAGCATGGTCCCGTTCATGCCGCATAAGTGTCCCAGCCGCATAGATTCATCTGTCCGCATAGGCTCTTTGCCACGTGTCCTGACCACGTATGCAAATCTTCATTAAATGCCTTTGATTCATTTTGAATTAACACCGTCTTTTTGGGGGAGCATCCCAAGGGTCGGTTTTGCCTTGACCGAAGCGTTTTACCTTTATCTTTTGAGGCGTCGCATAATCCGAGACGTCTGTTTGTTTTTATGGGCCTCTTTCGCCTATAAATAGGAGTCTTTTAGTCCCTTGGGGGTTTCTTTACCTTCTCTCTTTGTTCGAATTCCCTGTTGCCGTCTTTGCTCTTCGTCTCCTTCCTTCAACGACCGACAATGGCTCCCAAGAAGGCTGCTGCGTCGAAGGCCGCGAAGGGTAAGGCGGTTGCTTCTACGACGACTGCAGCGACGAACGTGGTCACTCCTCCGCCGGCTGCTGTGCCTTCTATTCATCCCGACGTTCACCCGCCTATCGCTGGTAAGGGTCGTCTAAAAACCCTAACTGTTGCCATGGCTCTGCTGCATACTTTATGCACAAGCCGCATATACGGGGCTTATCGATGTGACTGCATGAGCCCTTCGCCCCATGGGGCCGGATGAGCTTGTTATACTCGATCTGAGTCGCATATGTATTTTCGATTTGGGCCGCATAAGCGTTGCTCACTTTTTGAACCGCATAAACTCGCTTGCTTACATCCGCATCCGCTCGCATGAGTCTGGCTTCGTAGGCGTGCTTAACCTAAACCGCATGGGTCTATAAGCTCGTCTGAATTTGAGTTGTATGGACTCGGCTAACTCGGAGCCGTATGAGGCTATGATGCACCGAACCGCATGGACGTATCTAATGCTGAGCCGCATGAGGCTGTGACAACCCGAGCCGCATAGACTCAGATGATCTTTCCAATGCTTCTGTTTTTTTTTTTGACTATCTTCTAACCTCGTTTCTTTCGTCTTTCTCCAGTGAATCTGCCCGTAAATCCTGCTGGGGAGCTTATAGTGGGTTCGAATCAATTCGCCCTGGGCGTACGTCTTGACGACTTAATTAGGCATGTGTTGAATCAATTCCCTACTAATGAGCCTTCGGAGAGGTTGAAGGCCGATGAGAATCAGACCCTCCATTACCTCCGTTCCATGATGAATACTGGAAAGTTGGATGGAAAATACCTGAAGCCTTTGTTCCTTTTTGGTGATGCTTTAATCATCAAGAATCCCCGAGTTTTAGAGATTTCCGAGAACTGGGATTTTTCTTTGGATGGGGTGGCAATCCATATTCCTCTCATGGAACGTCATTATCTTTTGTCATGGTTCAATATGGTGTTGCTGGACCGGAAGATGGTGTGTAACTTAACTCCCACTCAATCAGGGATGTTGATGGGCAACATCTATTATAATCCGAATATGCGGTCAGCGTATGCGGGTAAGGATTCCGTCCTCCGGTATATGATGGGTCTGGCCCCGGGCTCTTTCATGAATGTATACGGTCCCAACTTCACATTTACTCAAGCTGATACTTTCCTGAATCGGCTTGTTCGCAAGAAGTCTTATCCTGTTGGTAGGCTGGCACTGCCGAACTGGATAAACCCCACCTCTACGTAGGCCCAGTTGACTACTTGGGTTTTGCAGACCTATGGAACATTCTTGCGGGAGGTGGGGCTTTACCATGCCATTCGGGGCACTTGTCACGGGCTTTCCATTAATAAACCACTGTTCGTAGCGCTCTTGGAGATGTATAGCCGACGAACGGGGATATTCTTTGCACCAGTAGGGGAGCTGGGGCTTGCTCTTCACGAGATGTATACTGTCTCTAAACTTCCATGGGGGAATGAGCCTTTCGAGGTGTATACCACGTCGAATGAGGAGTTCGAGGCCTTGGACAGACAACTCCCGGGTTCTGTTGCGGTGTATCGGGAGTTGTTGTGCCACCATAGTGCTTGTCATCAGATGGCTATAAAAACGACGGATAGCTCCGAGGGGACCGCTTCCCATACCACATCCTGGATTAATTATCTTTTTAGGGTTTATCCTTCTGGCGAAGTTACTCCCCGAGCCCCTCGAATGCATACAGAGGTAAGGGATCTGATGTCAAGTGTCAAGAAGTCACGATCCAAGAGCGATATATTCGGGAGTCAAGCTGACTCTCTTAGTTATTTTTACTACGGGACCATACAGATATCGAAGAAGGCGCTTCTGGCTGGATTTTTAATGATAGGGCTACGGAACTGCGTAGTCTCGGGAGGAGCGGGTTCTATCGAGAGGATTGGTCATCATTTTATCCTCCCTGCCATTAAACTAGTATTCGGAGTTAGGCTGGCCCTCCTTCCTGCTATGGTGTGCAGCATACACCATGGCCTGCGAACATTCTCGTCCAAGGTTATTGCTCGCAAGAAGACTTTGGATTTTGAGCGCGTAGAACTGCCCTTCCACTACCTGATGGGGTGGTTGGCGATGCACTACAAGTCTTTGCTGGGACCTGGGATAGCGGAAGATGCTACAGCCGAAGATGCTTTCCTCTTCAAATGCCATCACCGGTCTTGGGAATACAATACTATGCCAGCTTGTCGGAGGGCGCTGGCGAGAGTGGATAGGTGTGACCTCTTTGTGTCTGTTTCTCCTTTTTCTGATGAGGAAGGTACACCTTGATGGTACTGGACCTTCTCATTTTCTGTCTCCGGATATGCTTGCTTGGTTGCGTAATATCCGTCCCACGCATCTGGTTTATCGCAACCGGGATAATGTGTACTTGGAGCCTTACCTACCTAGTAGGTTTTCCCGCCAATTTGGCTATAGCCAGTTGTTCCTTGATTGTCCCAACCCTTGTTTGGGTTTTGAAGGCAGCGTTCTTGACGGCGTCCGAGCGTTCTCGGTTCCCGATGCTAAGGCGCCGAGGGAAATTTTGTACGTGGCTGCTTTGTATCACGTTATGGCGAACAAACCTCCTGTTAACTTCGATCCGAGTACCAGTTTCATCGTAGGTACCGGTTTAGAGGAGAAGCCCAAGGGGGCTAAGGCTAGAAAGCAACTGGCGCTCCAGATTCTTCTCCCTGAATCAGAACCTTCCGAATCGGCTGAGGAAGAGGAGGATGATAGCGAAGACTCCCTTTTTGGTGGGGGTGAAGAAGTAGCGGATCAACCGCTTCCCACCCCCGATGAATCGGCGGAAGACCCGTTGCCTTCTACACAAGAGGAAGTAGTAAGGGAAGAACAGCCTCCAGCTGTGTCTGGTTCCTCACGTAAACGAGTCAGGCGCGAGTCTTCTGACAGCAGAGCGACCTTTTCCGTGAAGAGAGCTGCCATTAAGTCTCGTGGATTACTTATTACCGAGAGGGGTGAAGGTACCGATGCTGTTCTGGAGGTAAGACTAAGTCCGAGTTATCTCTTTGTTGTAATTTTTTTTCCTCTCGGGGATATGACTTGATCATTTTTCTTTGTAGGCGTCTGACGAACTAGGCTCTCCTGAACCATCTACTGCCCCAGTAGCTGATCCGGCCCTTGCTGCTTTGATTAGCGACATGTGTGCCGCGGTCCTCTCTGCGGGGGCTCTCTCAGCGGCGGCTGAGGACTCCCAAGCTGCTGAGGCCCCAGCCCGGGGTGACAAAAGTTTCCATGGGCCCGTCTCTGAGATTCCTGAACTTCAGCAAGACGACGCCATTCTCGGTGCATCTCCTCCTGAAGATGCAAGGGCGGATGAGTCTATTATTCCTGACTCGGAGGCTGTTGGTGAAGAGGTTGTGATGGCTGTAGGCAAACCCCAGCCTCCACACTCCTCCACTGGTAAGCTGAGCCACATATTGACCACCGAGGGGGCTTATTTGCTCTATCAACATATCCTTCGGGTCAAGTCGATTCATGGTTGCCTTGGCCCTGCAGGTCCTGACCCTTTACCTCCCGCCGCGGATGTTCTCGGGGAAGGCCCGGTCTGCCGTTATCTGGGCGAAAGAAGCGTTTCCTCTGCTTCGTCATCGTATGTTGAAGGACATCCTGCCAGCTCTGGGCAGATGGGGATGGAGTTGGTGCTGGCCCCGGCCTCGTCTTCGGCTGCTTATACGGCTCTGGAGATCGACTTCTCGACCCTGCCGAGCATCCAAATTCTGCGGGCCGCTGAAGAGGAATTGGCCGATGTTCAAGCGTCCTTCTGTGAGAGTTAGTTTCTCTTGTGGCAGGAGCGGCAGATTCTGTCGCGTCTTCTTCCGCGCTGCCAGCCACACTCCCGTTGACACCGGCTTCCTCGGAGGCTCTGAACGAGGTGACGCAGGATGTGGTTGACAGCTTCTATCGTCACTTAGGGAGGGGTGTAAATGCTGCCGTGGAACGGGGGATCCCTTTTTCTCTGTCTCTGCGGGGCGCTCGGGGTCAAATCGACACTCTGAAGGGTCTTCTTGGCGGGGTGGGGTTAGCTGCACTCCTGGAGCCTAAGTTGACAGAGCCGACCAGCTTGTGACCCAACTGCTGGCAATACGGCAGGCTGGCTTGCCTGCTGCGATTGAACGGGAGCGGGGCTTCCTCGTTGCTGCTCGGATAGGATCAAACTCGCTCGAGAAACTGCCGGGCCGGCTGTGCAGGGGGACCTTGACAAGTTTTCCGTCTCCTATGACCGACTGGGTCGTCGGAGTCAGGCTTATAGGGCCCGGGAAGAGTATGCCTCTCATGGAATAGCTGATACGAAGGAGCGGATTCTCGTACTCCAGAAGGAGTTGGCCTTCTTAGAGTCAGAGCGGGAGGCTGCTCATGCAGAACAGGAGTTGATCGCTCGGGAGGCCGAGAGGGTTTCCCGATCTTCTGTCAACCTGGAGCGGGCCTTCAAGAAGTTTGAGGACAACTGGCAAGCCCATGCTCATCTGGAGGATGCGGCGGTGCTGAACCAGGAGGCGGAGCGTCGAGCCAAACAGAGGCTTGAGCGGTCGGTTGCCTTGATAAAGGACCGTCTTACGGTGTTATGTGCTCCAGAGCAGTGATCCGCCCTCTGTCTTTTTTTTTTCTCTTTTAATTTTTTGTAAGGGATGCGATCCCTGCTGATGTAGCCCTTTGATTTTTGAATAAATGAGCATGTTTCAACTCATCTTTTCTTTCTTGTACTTGCGGTGTTTATGGAACCGGACTTGCTGGGGGATTATTTGTGGGCCTGTTATCCTCGGTGTACCTTGGTTTTAGGTACGGATAACAAGTTTGGTCAGGATATTTGGAGCAGCCATGGCGAAGTGGTCATGTGTGTTCTTGGTATTGGGAAAGGAATGCCGTAGAGCAGCTGGGCTCCCGGGGCATGGTAAGATGGTGGATTTATACTAAGAAGCTTAGCAAGGGATATTTGTGGACCTATTATCCTTGGCGTACCCTGGTTCAGGATACGGATAATGGGATGAAAGGAAACCAATCACATTTGCTCAGAGGTTATGATGACATGGCAAACGTGAAGCTTTTACCGTGAAATCTTCCTGCTCAGAGGTAATGAGAACATGGCAGGGGAGACTTCACGGAAGCTATTTGTAGTAAATAGCAAATATTTGTGGTCAACAGAGGACGTTTGTGGACCTATTATCCTTGTCATACTCCGGTTGTGGGTACAGATAATAGGTTGAAAGAGGACCGGCATACTTGCTCAGAGGTAATATGGACATGGCAAATATGACGATTTCTTCGATGGAGCCTTCCCATTCAGAGGTAATGAGGACATGGCAGGAGTGGGCTCAATGAAGAGTGGGTACATAGAACGACTCAGAGGTAGGAGAACGTAGAAGTTCTATGCGAGGGGGCGGTTTGTTTTTGGTGGAAGTGAAGACGACTCAGAGGTAATGAGGACATGGTCGTTTCAGAAATTGGTGGATCGACTACCCTTTTTGTGCACTAGGAGTGCGGGTAGTGGATCATGAGGGAGGATCTCTTCCAGGAAGAAAGTTCAGAGGTATAATCATACGTGACTTACTATCTGAAAGAGTGACCGGAATGTAAGTTCAGAGGCACCAGCGGGTACATAACTTGGTAATTTAGAATATTGAGGAAGTGAGAGTTCAGCGGCACCAGCGGGTGCATGGCTCGATAATCTGAAATATTGTGGACGTGGGTTTAGTGGTACTAAAGGGTACATGACTCGATGAATTGAAATAGGGTGGATGTGAGTTCAGTGGTACTAAAGGGTACATGACTCGATGAATTGAAATAGGGTGGATGTGAGTTCAGTGGTACTAAAGGGTACATGACTCGATGAATTGGAGAATGATGTTTAAACATAGTATTTCTTCAGGAACTTGCCGTTGACGGGAAACATGAGCAAGTCTCCGTTCTGCTTGGCGAGGCGGTAAGCACCGTTGGAGAATACGGCCTCGATGACAAATAGACCTTACCATTTTGGCTGGAACTTGTCGACGGTCTTGTGAGTCAGGACCATTGGCCTCCGGACTGCCAGCACAAGATCGCCCACTTGGAATGTTCTGATTTTAACCTTCTTGTTGAAGGCTCCTGAGATGCGTGCTTGGTATAGCTCGATCCTTTGCTGAGCTAGGAGGTGTTTTTCATCTAAGGCCTCCAACTCTTGTAGTCGACGTCGGTAGTTATCATCCGTTGTCAATTGATAAGTGAGGGCGACACGGAGTGAGGGGATTTGAGTCTCCAATGGGAGGACTGCCTCACTCCCGTACACCAGAGAGAATGGTGTATTCCCGGTGGCTGTTCGAACTGTGGTGCGATAAGCCCATAAGCATTCGCCGAGCTTTTCGTTCCAGTCACATTTGTTGGAGGAGACAAACTTCTTGAGGAGTTTGATGATCGTTTTGTTGAATGCCTCTACTAACCCGTTTGCTGCCGGGTTGTACGGTGTCGAAGCGACATTCTGAATGCGGTGCTTATCGTAGAACCGATAGAATACGTGGCTTACAAACTGCGGACCATTGTCATGGATGATCCTTCGGGGTAATCCAAAGCGGTAGATGACGTGATGCTTAAGAAAGCTGATCACATTTGAAGTCTTAACTTCTGCGAGTGGGACAGCTTCCGCCCATTTGGAGAAGTAATCGGTGATAGCAAGTATGAAGCGATGTCTTCGGGAGGAAGGTGGGGTGATTGGGCCAATGATATCCATTCCCCAAGCTTCGAATGGCCAGGATGCCACTGTCGGATGTCGAAACTCCGATGGTTGGTGAATGAAGTCTGCGTGGACTTGGCAAGCTTTGTATTTTTTGGCATAGTCTATCGCATCTGCCACCATCGTGGGCCAGTAGTAGCCCATTCGGCGAAGGCGATCTTGTAGTTTTGGGTCGGGCTGATGGGCCCCGCAGACACCGTCATGAGCTTCTCGCACGGCTTCTTTGACTTCTGCGTTTGACAGGCACCAGAGTAATAATCCGTCATAGGAGCGACGATACAGCATCTTCGTCTCTGTATCGTAGAAGAATCTGAGAGAACGCCGTCTGACAGAAGTAGCTTCCTTTGGGTTCTCAGGAAGGATGTCGTAAACGACGAAGTCGATGAATGGCTGTCTGCAGTCTGGTGCTTTATCGACCGTATGGGTGGAATAACTTGCCACGAATTGAATATTATTCTTGGGGCAGACCAGTTCGTGGCCTATCACGTCAACCGAATGATGAGCCTGGTTTGGCACTGCTAAAGAAGCGGCAAGGCCTGCTAGAGCATCGGCTTCGATATTTTGGAGTCTGGGGACGTGCTCGATGAAGAATCCCTCAAACGATGAGATAATGTTGATCGTAATTTGATGGTAGGGGATCATGTTTTCATGGCGGACCTCGTATGAGCCCCGGATCTGATTGACGATTAGTTGGGAGTCGCCGTACGCTTCAAGGTATTCTACCCCCAGCTCTCTTGCCAGTTGGAGACCAATGACCAGAGCGTTATACTCGACCACATTGTTAGAGCAGGGTTCTGTGAGGGAGTAGGCGCGATTGATCACCAGCCCGGTAGGAGAGATCAATACCACTCCGACCCCAACGACGATATTTCCCTTGGGTCCGGTTCTTGAAGCGCCATCGAAGAACATCCGCCATATGTTATCGTGGGTAGCTGTATTCGAATCGGCGACCTCATCTGGGATCTCTTCATAGATTCTGGATGACTTCGATCCTGGGTGGGCTGCCAAGAAGTCTGCAAGGGCTTGACCCTTGACAGCCTTCTGCGGGACGAAGATCATATGATAGCGGGACAGCAATATTGCCCATGTAGCGAGGCGAGAGCTGAGTGCCGCTGGTTTAGTCATGAGGACTCTGAGAGGGTTGACTCGGGAGATCACATGTATGGTTTGCCCTGTGACATAGTGCCGCGTCTTTTGAATGGCGAACACCAGGGCGAGGCATTCCTTCTCCACAGCGGTGTATCGGTGTTTCGGCCCAATCATCATTCGGCTGAGGTAATATATGGCCTGCTCGTGGCTTGCGTCGTTGTTTTATGCCAGCAGGGCACCAAGGGAGTGTTCCATTGCTCGTACGTAGAGCAGGAATAGTTTTCCAGGGACCGGGGCCACCAAAACTGGAGGATTTGATAAATATTCCTTGATGCTGTCGAAAGCACGCTGGCATTCCTCGTCCCATACGAACGAGACTCCTTTCTTCATGAGGTGTGTGAATGGTCGGCAGCGCCCGGAGAGGTTAGAAATGAACCTCCTGATGTAAGCTAGCCTTCCTTGGAGGCTTCTAAGTTCACAAAGATTTTTCGGGGGAGCCATCTCCATGATCGCCTTTGTTTTCTCGGGGTCTACATGGATACCCTGTGCAGTGATAATGAAGCCCAAGAACTTCCTGCTGGATACGCCCAAGAATGATTTCGTAGGGTTCATCTTCAGGTTGTAGGCTCGCATCAGGTCGAATACCGTCCTCAGGTCCTGAAGATGATCTTCCTTACGGCGACTCTTGACGACGATATCGTCGACATAGCATTGCACTGTCTTGCGCAAATGTTCTCTGAAGATGATACTCATGGCTTGGTGATATGTAGTGCCAGCATTCTTTAGACCGAATGACATGACTGTGTAGCAGTATGTGCCAATCGGTGTTCGGAATGATGTGTGCTTTTTGTCGTCGGGAGACATCTTGATTTAATTGTACCCCGAGAATCCATCCATGAATGACATACGTTCAAAGCCGCATGTGTTGTCGATCATGATGTCTGTGATAGGGAGGGGAAATTCGTCTTTCGGACATGCCTCATTTAGATTACGGAAGTCGATGCAGATTCGGATCTTCCCATTCTTCTTAAGGACCGAAACTATGTTGGCGACCCAGTCAGGATGTTGCTCCTCACGGATGAAGCCGCTGGCTATTAGTTTGTTGACTTCGGCTTCGATCGCATCCATGACGCCTGGGCGGAAGCGTCGTTATTGCTGCTTGACTGGTTTTGCATCTGGACGTATGTTGAGCTTATGAAGAGCAATGTCGGGATCTAAACCCGGCATGTCCTCATAACTCCAGGCGAACACATCAATATATTCTTTGATAAGTTCCAGTTGCGATTCTCGCTCTTTGTCTGTTAAACTCTTACTGACAAAGATTGGCTTTGGAGAGGACTCGCTGCCGAGGTCGACCTGCATAACTTCATCTTCGGTAGGAGGTTCTCTCTGCTCGAACCATTTTTCCCATTGCACGTCCAGCTGTTGGGCCCACGGCTCTAGTTCGAAGATTTCAGGAATGTCTTCGTCTTCTTCGTAAGCGTCAGCGAATGCCATATTGACTGACAGGACTTGTCTGAATATGTCTCCGATGCTGGTATCCGAGTCGGAAGTTGGTGACCCGGTTGAATGTGACTGCCAGTCACACCCTTCATCTGAACTCTTGGGGGTCATCGTGGGAGTTACATACCCTAGTCCGCATCGAGTTTTGCTATAGTAGTCCCGTGGCTTGCCGGTCGGTACTGGGGCTTCAAAGGTACTCGCCGTCCAGTGCCGTAATTCAAACCTGGGGTAGTCTCCAGATCATATCCCTGCTTTTATATGAGATATTTGGACTGGGGGCTATAAAGATACAGAGGCAGTCTCCCGGCATCTGACCCAAGATCGGCTTCCTTTATGATGAAGGGATACGGATCGTCTTTCCTGCCGAAGATAATTGGATGGTCTCCTCCCTCGTATATTCGGTAGGCGTCTTCTGCTGGAGTAAGCTGGATCGCGGTATATACATTTGTCACATGTGTGTGTAGGTGAGTGCCTATACCGTGGTCCATAGCATACATTGTACATAGCTTATTGAGCTCGGTGTAGTTCAAAGATAACCCTTTATTGATGAAGTAAGGTATCTTTTCTAGGGGAATTACATCATCGGCGGAGGGGACATTAGTGTGAGTAGCCACATACTTGGCTAGTTCCGGTTCCTCCTCGGCTACCCCCTGTGTAAGTGAAGACTGAGAGGACGTCCTAGTTAGCTTGATCTTCAGAGGTTCAACTGACGGAGCAGAGCGTGGGGTTGTCGGTAGACTAGCAACCCCCAGTCTGGCACTCGATGTGGAGCGAGGGGTGGCTGGTTCGCTAGAAGTGTCAGACCTTGTATCGGGATGATGACCTTTCTTGGGAAGGCGTATTGTCAGTAGCCCATCGAAGCGATTGAGTTTCTCCGTTTGGGGTTGAACGACTCTTGGCAGTCTGATGGTAAGTGGCCCTGTTGTGGGTCTCGGCACCTGGTCGGACCTCGGCAGCCGGATTCTCAACTGCTCTTCCTGTGCCGAGAGGCTGATTGCGTCCTCACGCAGAGTGGCCGTGAAGGGTACGAAATTGCCTGGTTTACGAGCCTGGAGGTGGATCGTTAGAGGTTCTTCTGATCCTGTGGCCGCCTTGGTATGAGCTTGCACATCTTCTTTGACCAGGTGCTTCTTTGATTTTTTGTACAGACAGGAGTCTGAGTAATAAGATTCGACCCCCTTGAAGGGATCGATATCAGCAAATTATGTCCTCACGAAGCCATGCTTATCGACATATTTGAAACATTGGTGCAGCGTGGAAGGCACGATCATATAATCATGTATCCAAGGTCGCCCCAAAAGGATGTTGTAAGAAGTGTCGGCGTCTATGATGTAGCAGGTGACTTCTGATTGGAGATTGCCAATCTGGCATTTCAGACGGATCTTCCCGATTGGGTAGCTCCTGCCCGAATTGAAACCGCTAATGGCGGTGCTTGTAGGCATCAGACGATGCATCGGAACGCGAAGATGATGTAGCAGACCCTTTGAAATGATGCTTATGGAAGACCCAGGATCAATATGCATTCGGTCCACCTTTACGTCGCCAATGTATCCAGTGTAGTATAACGGGCGATCGTGCAGGTTAGTTTTGATGAGCATATCCTGCGGAGAGAAGACGATATGGGGCATCGCTCCCGTATGCGCACTATCTTGGAGATCCGCAGGTTGATTATCTCCCATGAGGTTGACCTGAGCCAAATACGCGTCGACGTTTTGGAGTGCATCACTCAAAGCTGTGCGGACATCCTTTGATAGCCTTAGGAGTTCATATAAGGACAATTTGGCCGGTGTATTAGCCAATTGTGCTAAGATGTCGAAGTTGTAGGGCCTCTCCAGCCCCTGAAGTGTCTCCTTTCGGAGGGATTTGTCGAAGCGAATCTCCTTCGGCTTAGGCTTGTTGGTCGTCGAAGGCTGAGCCGGTCCCGGAGTATCAGTAGAAGTGGGCGAATGATCATCAGTCAGGTTCTCAGCCACGGGCTGAGATTGTGCTCCAGATCGAGTAACAACGGCCGTGACTTCTTCTTCATCTGCCGAGACGGTACGGCAGGATCTGACTTTTCCGTTTCTCTTCTTGTGAATGGGAGGCGTTGTGGGCTGAGTCACCTCGTGGACCAAGTCCGGATGGACCCACATAATTTCTCCTCGCAATATAGTGAGAGGTACAAGATCAGCAGCTTGATCTCGAGCAGGCGGAAGATTAGCAATTTCCATCGTTGCCAGAGGGATGGGTATAACACCATCTTGAGTCTCTGTTGGCGGGAAGCTGCTGAATTGTACGGATACCATGTTGGCTGCTACGGTTACCTCCTCGAAATCGATGGCTAGAGCGTTCGAATCGATGAGGTTTTGGATGTACCGTTTCAGTTGGTAGCAGTCGTGTGTAGCATGGTGGACGTAACGGTGGTAATGGCAGAATTTTGTGTTCTCCAAGTCAGCCGGTCGAGGCTCCCGTCTTGGTGGAGGGAGCTGAATTCTATCTCCTTGTATGAGCATGTCCAAGATAGGCTTGACGTGGCCGTCTTCAAAAGAGTAAGTGATTTGAGGCCATTGTTTGTTTGTTGGTTGTGACTCGGGCTTCTGGACCATGTCGGCCACCATAGCCTGCTTGCCTCTGTTGTCCCGATTGTTGGAGAGGCTACCCCCATTGTCGGTGTTGGTGCTGGAACGCTTGCCCTTGTTCTCTCCCTCTGAGATATGCAACCCCAGCTGGCGGGCCTTCTTCAATCGTTCTTCGGCACTTGTAGCACTGATGATAAAAGCCTTCCAGTCCTTGAATTGACTTTCGCCCATCCAGAGACTAATTGTTGGGAGTAGTCTCTTTTGGCAAATTTCAATCAGGGAAGAATCTGGATTGCCAGATGGTAACTTCATTACGGTTTGACGAAACCGCTCAATGTAATTCCTCGTCAGCTCTTTCTCTCCTTGGATGACGTCCATGAGGGTAGACATTGTGACGTCCTGCCCTACCTCGTAGAACCTCTCCAAGAATAAGCGTTTGAAGCCAACGAAGGAGTGGATGCAATTGTCCGGCAGGTTGCGGTACCAGTCGAAGGCGACTCCTTCCAATACCCCGATGAATAACCGCGTGAGGATAGCATCATCATGGGGCAGATGGTCGGTGGTGACCTCGAAGTAAGTGATATACCGACTTGCTGAGGTCTTGCCATCATAGGGGTTGATATTGAACGGCTTATATCTTGGTGGGAATGGAACATCCCTCCATTCAGCAGGATATGGTTGCCGTATTCTGAAGTCTTGAGAGTTTTCTCGGGCGTGGAACATGGCTCGGAGCTCTTGAACTTCTCTCCTTACTTCTCGGGTCTCATCTGTCGCAGTCGGAGTCGTTACTTCAGAAGGATTATTGCCCGGGTTCGGTGCCGCCGAATTTGAATCTACGTTGATTGTGGGACCCGCACTTGTCTGGCCTGGTATTACTCCCTGTAGAGTAGGAAGCACCGCTTTGATCTCGTCTACAGACTTGACCAAGGCGTGCAGTATGGCCTCCAAAGTGTCGATGCGTTGGCGATCACTGGAGCCACCTTGATTGTTGTCCGTCATGAATATCGTCCTTACGTGAGGAGTGACGGAAGGGACGGTGGAGGGTACGCCCTCCGAGTCGTACCCATGCATCGAGAAATCATCGGGGTAGGTGAGAATATTCTCTTCGGGTTCGGACTCAGAAGGAACAGTACCCCCAGCTTCAGAGCTTGCTTCATCTTGAGAGTCACGGATGTCCTCGGGGACATCAGCATCTGTTGCACCTGATGGGAGAGTTATTTCTCCGGGCTCGTCTCCTTGAAACATCGGATTGTTATGGATGTTCGGAGGAGTGCTACCCCCAGCTCCCTCGACCCTCAGCGGTGCGGACGATGAATCTTCCATTGCAGCAGATTTTGTCTTCGAACGGGTGTGTTGGTATACTCCGGTGGAGGGCAACCGTTTAGCCCACAATTTCTTAGCTGTAGTGGTTGATATTTTTGGGCTGGAGATGCTTGTCTTCTTCCCTTTCCCCTCGACGGGGACTTTCTGTACGGAATTGCAGGAGGCAATAGGAGGTGCTTCGTCCTCCGAGGTCGTATGCTGTAATCTTTGGAAGACGGACGGCCGATCTTTCGTCACTGCCGTGTTGTTGCAGCAGCAGTTGACGATGATCTGGGTGCAGTGACATCCATGTGAGGACTCTTTGCACGCCGAGGCCCCTTCTCTTTCCTTGCGTTTGCGGAGGACAGCCTCACGCAGGTCAGAGGAACCACTTTGTCCATTTACCGCTGGGGACTGGACTTGAGCGGTTCTATACAACTTCCCATCAGAGGCCCGCGTGATAATCAGCGGGATGCCCCGATAGTCAGAGGTTGGGGCAGCTGTCTGGGCTTGATGAGCCCGCGCTGCCCTGGACTTCTTCTTCTTAGCACCTATGGGTGCATAATAAGAAGAGTCCAAGTTGAATACCACAGAGTTTGGAGAATCATCAGGGTTCGGACTGTACAAGAGACGGTCGAAAACTGATCGAGAGGAGCATAGAGCGGATGCTATGCAGCTGAGATTGGAAACCGTGTAGGCTGTCTGCATGCGGTTGTCTTCTGTCGTCGGCTGAGTTCTTATGCGGCTAGGAGTCACGACCGTGGAGGCTGGCCACATACGGTTGGCATCTGTGGCCGCATGGGTTTTCTGCAAATGATTGACTCTAATAGCCGCATGAGTTTCATCCATGCGGTTGGCAACTGTAGCCGCATAAGTTATGCGACTGACAGATGTGGCCGTATGAGTTTTTTTTATGCGGTTGGCGGATGTAGCCGCATGGGCTTTCTTCCTGCGGCTAATACCCTTCTGCGGCTCGGATCGCGTAGAGTTCCTCTTTGTCCTTGCAAGTTCAGCATCATAGTGTTTTCTACTGCCGGACTTGGGGACAGCAGAGTTGTCTACGGTCTGAAGTGGGGCCGCAGGAGAGTCCTTCTCGCCGTCTTGAGCAACAGAGGGTATCCCATCGAAGACTTGAGGAGGAGCAAATGATTTTGGCCTCCACTCTTTGCGAGCCTTCGTGGTACGGGTGCGCTTCTGGATCGGGCCAGCGCTGCCTTCAGAGAGCATCTCTTCGAATGCCTGTTGGTCGAAGCGGACAACCATCTTCTGTTATGTGGAGCCAAGTTTGGCTGTATCCGATTGCGTCACCAACTCCTCAGCCGTAGAGAAGTTAGTCCCCAGCAGAGTCGCCATCGTGTTTGCCATTGATTATAAAAGTACAGAACAGTTTTATGGGAGGACTGAACTTAGACTCACAATACAAACTCACTTGTATAAAGAAAGCCTAGGGACGAAAACCTAGGTACAGCAGTCTAAGTACAATTGTTTATTTTAGATTCTGGAGGGTGACGATAGAGGCTCGGGAAAGTGACGGCCGCTCTGCCTTACTCCTTGGACGATCGGTATGCAGTCTTGGCTCGGAGAAGATCTGCTTGGCGTGGACGAAGAAATGCTCTTCTTGCTCTCCTCGTGTTGCTCTCCTGGCTTCTCTCTCTGTGATTATCAAAAAAGGGGAAGCTCTCTCTGTATTTCTGTCTCTTTTTTTTTATTCTCTTGTTGCCCGTGTTCTTGCAAGGAAATGATGCTGGCTATTTATAGGAGTGGGGTGTGATCATTAGGGTTTGCTAATGATCATTTGTTTGGAATGTCGACGCTCCTTCAATCTATCTGAACCCTTGATCCTGATTACAATAAATCTAGGCCATTAATGCGGATAGCACCGTATCTTGTGAGCAATTAATGCTAACTGCTTTAAATCTTCATGATTGATTATGCCAATGTCCGATTGCTCGCCACGTGTCCCATTAGCTTGATAATAAATGATATGCCCTGATCTTAGTAATTATGACGATGATGTCAAATATACTTGTTGGGATTCGGTTAAATCCTTGATTGATCCGATGCCACGTGTTTTGATTGTGGGTCCTGCCAGAGCCGCATTGGATGGGCAACACTTGAACCGCAGGGAGATACTCTTCGTGAGCCGCATAGGACAATGCTTCATCGAGCCGCAGGGAACGAACTCTCAATGAGCCGCATATACATAGTCTTTGCGAGCCGCATGAGCTAGCGTTGTATTGAGCCGCAGGGGCTGAGCTCTCAGTGGGCCGCATGAAGCTGTTCTCTATTTAAGCCGTATGAGATTTGCCACGTGGCAACCTAGGATTTCTGACAGATCGGGTCAGAGATCTTCTTCTTTTCCCGAAGAGTCTGTCATTATGGCAGAGCCATTATGACACTTATGCCAGAGCCGCCACAGTCGTCAAATCGTGTCAGAGCATTAAATGAGGCCACTATTCAAAGGGCCAGCTGTAGGAAAAGATCACAAGGGGACACGTGGCATCGATCGAGCCGCATATTCCTGCTGAACCGCATACACTCTCGAGCCGCATGAGACTGAGAGTCTTCCTTTGAACCGTATAAGACAGCTCCCATATGAGCCGCATGGGCTTCGTATCCGGAGCCGCATGGACCATTATTCTGATATTTTCCATGCTTCTACATCAGCCTTGGGGACCTCGGAGGTAGCTTTATTCGCATAGGCACCTGGCTATCTTCTGACGTTACTGAGGGCAAAGGTGGTACTCTGCCTCGGAGCTTGACGATGAGAGGCGCAAAAACCTTGGGGGGTCTTTCCTTCAGTTGAAACTTCAGTAGTTCTTCGGCAACCACTACGCTTCCTGAGGCCGTCACCGCCTCGTCATCAGCATCATTGCCCCCATCGTCCCAAGGGACTGACTTGTATAGATCAACATCCGTACAAAAGGCTTTAACTCCCCGGAACGGGTCGATGTTAGCGAACTCGGTCTTGATAGTCCCGTCGCTGGCATGGTCGGCCCAACTTCATGCACTAATGGAGGGTGGAAGGAACGATCATGTACTCATGGATCCATGGTCGTCCCAACAGCATGTTGTAATTTATGTCAGCATCGATGACATAGCAAGTCACTTCGGTGTGAAGTTCGCCGATTTGGCACTTCAAGCAAATTTTTCCCAGAAGCTCGCTCTTCTCTCGTTGAAGCCGCTGATTGATGTGTTTGATGCAGTCAGCCAATGCATCAGAATCCCTAAAGTTTGGAGCAGACTCCTTTGGATGATGCTAAGAGAGGAGCCTGGGTCGATGTGGATATGATTGACTTTAATGGCACTGACATACCCTGTATAGTACATAGGCCTATTATGCCGGTTGTTCTTCAGCAACATGTCTTGTTGGGTGAAGGTGATACTGGAGGTCACTTCGACCATACTGTGACAAAGTGGGCAGGCCGCAGGGTCTTCTATTGGTGGTCGCACCTGAGTGAGGAAGGACTGGCATTTTGCAAGGCTTCGCTGAGCGCCTCCCGGGTCTCTTTCGAGAGCAGAGGATCTCAAAAAGTGACAATCTAGCCTGGGTATTGGCTAGCTGTGTCAGTATGTCGAAGTTGTAGGGTTTGATAGTCCCTACTGCCGAGTTTTTTCTGAGAGGCTTGTCGAAGCGAACCTTCTTTTGCTTCTACCTATCTGTGGTACGAGTCTGAAATGGGCCTGCCTCTAATACATCAGGAATAGGGGCTGTAGTTGGTGGAGGCTCTACCTCCTCTGGAGCCTGGTTATCCTCTTGCCGCTGGGCCGAGCAAGTGGTCACCAAGGTATCATCGGTCGAAGCCGAGACCATACGACATGTCCTGACCATCTTCTCTTTGACAAAAGGGGTTGTAAGTGCCATCATGTCGGAAGTAAGGTCGGGGTGGATCCACATGACCTCGCCTCGTGGTGTGGAGAATGGAATTAGCCGTTGAGTGTTGTCATGCACTGGTTGAAGATTGACTACTTCCATTGTCACCCTCGGGATGGGGACGACTCCGTCTCGTGCCTCCATGGTTGGGAAACTTCCAAACTAGAGAGTAATCATGTTGGCTGTTGTAGTGCCCCGACCCGCAAGATGCCTTATGATGGATGGTTGATTCTATGAAGCCTTGTTGGACTTGGGAATATGTGAAGGATCGCTTGGAAGGCTATACGATCATGGCAGGAATTATCTTATAAATGTGAGTAGTGTTGAACGCTTCGAAGATCCTTTAGCTTCACGCATAAAATAAAGGATAATATGCTTTGTTTCTTACTGAGTTGCTCAGTAACACCTTGCATGGAATTCGGAAAGATAACGAAAGATAAATAATCACCAGAACGTAAACTGTTATTGCTAGATGAATTGTATGCTTGTACGATGTTGCGATGAAATACATGACATGTGAAGCAAAGTCCCAAGTACTTGGATGGTGAGTATATCGAGCCTTACCTCGATGAATAGATGGTAATACGGATGTTAAGACCCAAGAACCGGGCAGTGAGTATGCTTGAATTACGTCCGAATGAATGTATGCCGAAACATTTGCTAAGTCCCAAAATATTGGGCAGTGAGTACATTGAGTTGGTGGAAAGATGTATGGTATCAAAGATGTGACAAAGGGATTGGGTAACAACATTCTATTATCCCGTCGCTGATGTAGAATATTGATTACGCCAAAACCCTAGAAAGATGGTAAGATGGCAATACGAATGAGAATGGTGGCTGAATTACTTGGTTTTCCTTATCATGCATTATATGTTTTCTTCTTAGATAAGTTGTATATACTTGCATGGTCATAGACAACTTGTATACAAGGTAGTTTCCAGAACGGTAATCTGCGGCCATGCACCCGGTTCATCCTAGGGGGAACAAGGATGGTGTCAATGTACTGACATCGGGATTTTGGGACTTGCAGTGGGGGCTTGCTTCCACCCACTGAAAGGATGTCGAAATCCCATGGTGTTGAAGTAGTAGCACAGTGTTCAGAAACCTCCATTGATTCGTACCCCATTCGGAGTTAGCCGTTAGCCTGTAAGATGGTCCAAGATGGCGTGTCGCCGGTGACCTTCATATAGATAGGTCCATTGCTAATGATGTCTTATGCAGACAGAGTAAGTTATTACTCAAATACAGGAAAGGATGTCGGCTGTTGGTAAGAATCACCTGAACGGTGATAATTATATTGAATCATAATATTGTTTCTAATAATGTCTTGTACAGGTTGAGTAAGTATTATAAATATACAGGGATGGCTACACGACCGTGGGTAAGAATCACCAGAGGGTGAAAACTGTATGCTTTAAATTATGTTGGCTATGAGATTTGCATGCTCTACTTCTTGTCGGCTATAAAACATAAAATTGGCCCTAAGGTAATGAGAAAGATCACTGTTAATAATGTTCTATAACATGATTACTTAGTGTTGTCTTCTTAGGTGAGTTGGGCCAGCACTGCTTGCCAGTACATTGATGATCTACTGACCTACATTGTGGGCAATATTACAGGTGCTTGCGTATGGGGGGAATCGTTTGGTCAGTGCTTGGCATCGATGATTCGGATGGGTGTGTAGAAGCTCTTCTTTCAAGATGATATTTTCTGCTATACGAGACATAATGTATGGAACAGTATAATTTAGTTGTACCAGTGAGATTGTAGCCAAATTGGCAAGTTTATTGTAAAGAAATCGACATATTCAGTTGTAGCCAAAAGGGCAAGTGTATACATTCAGTTGGCTATTCAAGAGTCTTGTAATCAGTTGTATACTCTGTATTTCGCTGTAAGTCTTGTAATCCATTGCAATTATCAATAAAGAGATACATTTCTTCAGATCTTGTGACTCAAATTTATCTGCTTGGTTTTGCTACGTGTCGATGTTTTCTGAGAAATACCAGGAACTGTAATGGTATTGCCTTGTACAAGTGCAATCTAGACTTGTACGGCATCATGTCCAGAGGCTAGTTTTGGATCCTCCAGGATCGGGGCGTGACATAATAGTATCAGAGCACGGCTTTACGTCCTTGGATTCTTATTCGATTTGTTTCAATCAATGTTTCTACTAAGATGATTCAAAGACTGCTTTCGTGATTATTCAAAGTTGCTTCTGTGGTGAATCAAAGTTTCTTCCGCGAATACTCAGAGTTGCTTCCGCGATGAAATCAAAGTTGCCTCTATGATGACTCATAGTGCTTCCGCGATTATTCCGTGTTGCTTCCAAACTATTCTAAGTTGTTCCATTGACTGAAAGTCCGTTGATCCTTCTAGCCGCTCACTGGGTATTCCATACAATAAGTATAAATATGTGGGCTGTGATATGTGTGCTTTGTTGAATTTCTAGAAAATGACAAAACTAATAACAATGATGCGATGCGATAATAAGTTGGTAACATGTGTGCTGGATGTCTTATGTGTAGGATTTATTGAAGTCGATTGTTATGTAGCGATCGACTGTGGGTGATGGCATGGTATGTTGGAATAGGATGTGCATAGATTTTAGTGAATAGGAATCGACAGAATCTTGAGTCGGTATTTGTGGTCAGCATAACCACTATAGGATGGATAGTCCATATTGGACGTGGGTTTGATACGAAGGAAATATTATGTCAGGAATTGCTTGAGCTCTGAGTGGTATATTGCATATACCCTCATCGTGATGAGATGTCCCGTGACCCTGTTTGTGGCATAGTGATTGCTTTACCTGTAAGGTATTGGGTATTATCGAGTCATAGTTGGGATTACGATTCATACATGACGGCTAGACGTGTCCCTTAAAGTTTATGTTCGGATAACCTGTTACAAGATTTTGATGTGTTTGGATGAACCATCGCTAGACTTTGATGGTTAGCATTATGTTGGGTAATAAGAGATTGAGAATATGAAATGAATGCCTTGGTTAGGAATGGTAGGAGTTATAGATTCAGGCGATGACTTGAATAAGTTGGATAAAAAGGATTGTAGGCTCAGTAACGATGGTGGGTGTTGCTATCGAAAGATTTTGCGAGAACAACTATAGACCGAATATTGAACGATGTTAAAATTGAGTAAATAAAATTGTATGTTGGATATCGACAAACTGATGGTGATGTTAGGCGCTTATCAAGATGTTGCGAATGATTTAGGAGATGCAGAGTGTTGCATCAACGACCGAAAAGTTAGAGAATGGAATTAAGAAATAGATGACCTTAGCACGTTGTGCAGTTGTGCTTGAAAGGATTTGATGTGTCTGGATCAACAAGTTATGACCCTTGAATGTTTGACGCATAAAGAATGAGTACTTACCCCTTTATGCATGACAGAGTAGACGGTCCTTATGAGACTCTGATGGCTGGAATACAAATAAGTATCAAGGTGCAGTGATATATAATAAACCTTGTCGGTAGGTAATATTGTCGCATGAATAACGAGTTTGGGTGGAATATAGAATTATTGGATTATGACTTAGCTAATGAGTTATGTTATATCCACTAGATGACCGAAATATGAATGCTAGTGGATTGGTGCCATAGAGATCGGATCGGTGCTTGAATAGTAAATCTTCTTATGGAATCACAAAGGAGATGATGCAAAATGAATATTGATGGTTAATGTGGATTGCTAAGAAATGACCATGTTGGGTGTTAGCGAAAATTCATAAAGGATACTTTCGGAAGAAATACGATTATGTAGTTGCCTTATTTTGTTGCTTAAAAGAGTACAGACCGTATCGATGATCTAAAAATATAGGAAATGAATATGTCGCAAAGAGACCATAGAAAAGATGCTAATAGTATACTATTGAGGTAACAATGTTGGATTATGACTCAGAATAGTTGACCCGATTGCATAGACAATTTGAGTACGATATGAGGACACAAGTCGGATTGAACAAGTGATGCCGCGTCTATGCAAATGAGAACTGAATATTTGGATGATCAATTGATAAAGATTATTATGATGGCTTCGAAAATGACCCATAAGAATTGTCGGATAGGATTGTCGGATAGATTTTGTCGGTTGTGGATAAGTCTAGAATGACTTCGTTTGGTATGGCCCGAGTATGAGTACGTGTAGAAAGACTTGACCCTAGAATGTCGGTTGGTTGCCTAAAATGTCGGTTGGTTGCCTAGAATATCGGTTGGCTGTCTAAGATTCAGATTGGTTGGCTACGTCATTTCAGTTGTCCGTGTTGGAAATAAGTTCATAAGATTGGGTGGTGTCCCGTGTCCTTAAGTTGGTCAGATCATAGATTGTCCCTGAGATAAGATGGAGTTGTCCCCATGATAAGAATTGGTTGCCTCTAAGATAAGAGATAAGTATGTCCCTGATAGCTATCCATCTCATATAAGTTAGCTGAATGTCTGGTTTAGCTTAGATTGGCTGACCGTAGAGACTTGACTGAATGCTAAGTTGACTGTTGGAAACCCGTAGGATGTCCCTATTGATGTTGCGTGGGTATAGTCGGAACGTATGAGAGTTGGGAAGTAAACTTCAGAATGGAATAGAGATTGTAAAAATTCAATATTACAATGTTGGATGGAATGACGGATCATGTTGGTTTCGAGAACTTGGTTGCCTTTATTGAAAAGTGTTGGAAATTGTTGGAACTGGTTGGATTTGAATGGTTGGTTGGTTGAATCATATTGAGATGCATAAAATGATGACAATTGTCGTGAGACAATTAGAATAATGCCTTGGTGGATAATCAAATTTGGAATTGAGGATAAGTGTACGACGGAATGGGATAGGGCATGTAGTCGAGATCGACGAGAGCGAATGAAATGTTGAAATGACCCTCGATATTAATATTGCGGGAAATAAGAGTTGCTTACGCGAGATGGTAATATGTTCGCTTGATCAATACGAGAAAATGTTTGAGTACAGCGAGAAATGTTACTAGAGTGGAATGATGGTACAAATTCAAAGATGGATCATAATTAAAAATTTATCAGTTGCAAACAAAGTGTATCGATACGAAAGATGACGAGTACAAGATTTGATCGATGAGAATCAGGATAACGAAATGAAATGTGGCTATAGGATTTATCAACTTTGGTGGCATGAATGACAATGAACTCGAAAGGAATACTTTGTGAATATTTTGGTCGGCTGTGGAAAATTTCTCGAGTTGGAATTGGTAACATCATTATGTTATTTGTTGGTTGGATAATTGAATAAAACAAGTTGGGAATATATGAGATGCTCGAAAAGCATTACTGATGTTCGGAAAAGAAGTTACACCGTAGCTCGTTTGTTTTCTCTATCACTGAACTTGGCTGAAGTGCATGTATTTCTGGGACGTCTAAAATATGTGTATGATTCCAACTAAGTGGTATGCTGAATTCAAACGAAGCCACGGAGAGGATTATCATGTGCTAAGGATTTGTACAAGTGTCGAAAGGAAAGATCAAAGATGGTAAACTATTTTGAATAAAATTAGAATGTTGTGACGAGACGGTACATTACTTGAAATAAATCGAGAGATTACGGAGAAATGTTAAATAGTGCAAGTTCATCGTTGAGAAGTCTAATAAAAGTCGGTTGAAGTTTGGGGATAAGTTTTATTTTAAGTTTCGAGGACGAAACTTTTTTTGAGTGGTTTATATTGTAGTACCCCGATCCGCAAGATGACTTATGATGGATGGTTGATTCGATGAAGCCTTGTTAGACTAGGGAATATACGAAGGATCGCTTGGAAGGCTATGCGATCATGGCAGGAATCGTCTTATAAATGTGAGTAGTGTTGAACCCTTAGAAGATCCTTTAGCTTCACGCTTAAAATAAAGGATAGTATGATATGTTTCTTACTGAGTTGCTCAATAACACCTTGCATGGAATTCAGAAAGATAATAAAAGATAAATAATCATCTGAATGTAAACTGTTGTTGCTAGATGAATTGTATGCTTGTACGATGTTACGATAAAATACATGACAGGTGAAGCAAAGTCCCAAATACTTGGGCGGTGAGTATATCGAGCCTTAGTTCAAAGAATAGATGGTAACACAGATGTTAAGACCCAAGAACTAGGCAGCAAGTATGCTTGAATTACGTCCGAATGAAAGTATGCTAAACAGATGCTAAGTCCCAAAAATGGGCCGGTGAGTACATTGAGTTGGTGGAAAGATGTATGGTATCAAAGATGTGACAAAGGGATTGGGTAACAATATTCTATTATCCCATCGCCGATGTAGAATGTTGATTACGCCAAGACCCTGGAAAGATGGCAAGATGGCAATACGAATGAGAATGGTGGCTGAATTACTTGGTTTTCCTTATCATGCGTTATATGTTTTCTTCCTAGATAAGTTTTATATACTTGTATGGACAACTTGTATACAATGTAGTTCCCAGAACGGTAATCCGCGGCCACGCACCCGGTTCATCCTAGGGAGAACAAGGATGGTGTCGATGTACTGACCTCGAGATTTTGGGACTTGTAGTAGAGGCTTGCTACCACCCACTGTAAGGATGCCAAAACCCTGTGGTACTGAAGTAGTAGCACGGTGTTCGAAAACCTCCCATGGATTCGCACCCCATTCAGAGTTAGCCATTCACCTGTAAGATGGTCCAAGATGGCGTATCGCCAGTGACCTTCATATAGATAGGTCCAGTGCTAATGATGTCTTATGCAGACAGAGTAAGTTATTACTCAAATACAGGAAAGGATGTCGGCTGTTGGTAAGAAGCACCTGAATGGTGATAATTATATTGAATCATGATATTGTTTTTAACAATATCTTGTGCTGGCTGAGTAAGTATTATAAATGTACCAGGTGAAGTACAGGTAGGAAACTCTAGAGGGGATGAATAGAATTTATAACGATAATGATCAATTAAAACTTAAACTCTTTTCACCAATAAAATAATCAGAGTAATATAAATGCAGAAATAAAACAGTCAAAGAGCAAACGCAAACACAGCAAGATTTTTAACCTACTTTTCCTCGTGAAGGACTATTCCAGGCCTGAGAACTCTAGCTCAGGATTGAAATCCACTATTTGTGAAATAGGGTTACAACCACGTGCCTTTTCTTAGAAGAGCATGCCAACTTCTTTCAATGATCGCTGTGGCGAAACTTGGACTTTTCCAAGTGACTTACAACTTCTTGCACTTCAAACTTCTAGCTGAATCGTACTGAGCAACTTGGACGGTTGGGAAGTTTGAAAGCTAAGTTGGATGGGAAGGTAGAGCTCTTTAATATGTATGCTTATGTAAGAGAAGAAGAAGAGAAGATTGGATGAATTGAGATGGTAGAATTTAAGGCCAATTTATAGTGTTCTGGGTAGGCAGAATTCGGCCAGAATTCTGTATCCAGAATTCAAATTTTTGGCCGTTGGACAACTAGCAGTGAATAATCCTTAAAAATTAGCTTTCTGTAATTTAGGGGACAGAGTTCGGCCCGAACTCTGTATGGAGGCAGAGTTCGGCCCGAACTTTGTCTCCTTTGGACAAAAAGTTCATAAATGGGCTTTTGCTTGTTGGGCTATTTTGGCTATTGGCTAAGTAGACCTATGAAGGTTAAGTCTGACCTAAAGCTGCTCAGTATGACTCAACGTACATTTTCCTATACTCAAAAACAATAAAATTACAGACTCCAGAATACACAAAGCAGCAATTCTTCAGGCAGCTGTTAACTTGAACTGGTGTGATGAGTTGATCGTTTTAGAGTTTGATGTGTCAAATTGGACTATGACAAATATTGTTTTATTAATTGTCAAGATTAGGTTGACTGTGATCCGGTTTGGGTCAACAATCTCCCCCATTTTGATAATTGACAAAACGTGATACTTGCATGTCTCAATATTCATACCTGGACACATGATAGCCCCCCGTACTCGAACATGTCTGCTCTCCCGTAAAAAGATATTACCTATAACAAGTTCTCATCCAAGTATACGATATATATAATCATAAACAGTGTATCATGAAACCAAACAAAGACAAATATTAAGTGTTCTCCCCCTTTTGACAAAAATCAAAATGAAGAAAAACTCCCCCCAACAAAATTTAAGAGCAGCATAGAGACCATCCACATAATGAAGAATAATATGCTAGCGACAGTTTTTAATAAGTCTAATCAAAGCCAGAGGGTTAACAAGTTTTGATAAAAACATAAATCCAGAATAAAAAAACAAAGTACAGAAATAAAAAAATAGAGTCCTAAGCATCAGTGGCAACCAGTGATATAAAAGCCATATCATCATAGAGCACGCGAAGGCCCCGCACCATCGGAACCGGTACGTCGGAGATTAACAAAGGTTTAGGAAATTCAAAAGTAAATAGCCAAGAGAAAATTTTCAAATAAAAGCTGAATAGAGTAAATGAAATGAAGTTCGAAAACTTGAATTTAGCAAGTTATAAATAAAATTGAACCATATAATAAACAAGGATTTATGACACAAATCAGTATGGTGAAACTGCCATGGGGTAGCTGTAGGGGCCGAATTCCAGCTAGTGGCAGTCCGAAGACCAGTGCACAGTGTTGCTTACGCTTTTATGCCTTGTTGTCAGAAGGACCCTTTCGGCTTGTACCCATAGCAAAGTCATCATAAAGAACCGTGATAAGATCGATATTTATGCATGCCAATTTAATGAATAACCGCTTCATCCAAAATTCCTAATTCACGACAAAGAAAGTTGAAACGCTCTTCGGCTAGTGGTTTTGTAAAGAAGTCTGCCAGCTGACGTTCTGTATCAATAAATTCTATATCTATAGTGCCGTACTGTTGATGATCACGTAAGAAGTGGTGACAAATTTCAATATGTTTCGTGCGTGAGTGACATATAGGATTTTTAGCAAGGTTTATGGTACTAATGTTATCACAGAAAATAGGTATGTGCATAAAAGACAAGTGATACTCTACTAGGGTTTACTTCATCCGTAAAATTTGTGCACAACAACATCCTGTAGCTATATACTCAGCTTCGGTTATGGAGAGTGCAACAGAATTTTGTTTCTTGCTAAACCAGGAGACTAAGGCTTTGTCTAACAAATGACACGTGTCGCTCGTACTTTTACGATCAACTTTACACCCCGCAAAATCAGTATCCGAATAACCGATAAGGTCAAAGGATGTGGTTTTGGGATACCACAAGCCGACTGTAATAGTACCCTTAATGTATCGAAAGATATGCTTAACGGCGGACATGTGTGATTCCTTAGGATTAGCCAGATATCTAGCACACAGGCAAAAACTAAACATGATATCAGGGCGACTAGTAGTTAAATAAAGTAGACTGCCTATCATACATCGATACTTATATTAATCCACAGGTTTGTCGCTTTCATCGGGTTCTAGTTTAGTTGTAGTAGCCATTGGAGTGCCAATCGGTTTCATGTTGTCAAGGTCAAACTTCTTCAGCATATCCTTTGTATACTTTGACTGAAAGATGAAAGTACCATGCGATGTTTGTTTGACTTGCAATCCAAGGAAGTAATTGAGCTCCCCCATCATGCTCATCTCAAATTTGTTCTGCATACACTTAGCAAACTCTTGACAGGGAGTTTTATTAGTAGAACTGAAAATGATATCATCAACATAAATTAGTACTAAAAAAATGGTGTCTTTGAAAGATTTTATAAAGAGTGTAGTGTCAATTTTCCTTTTTGAAAAACCTTTATCTAATAAGAAAGTACTTAGGCGTTCATACTAAGCTCTGGAGGCTTGTTTGAGGCCATAAAGTGCTTTCTTGAGTTTGAAAACATGGTCGAGAAATTTGTGATTTTCAAAACCAGGGGGTTGCTTGACAAAGACTTCTTCTTTAATAAAACCATTTAGAAAAGCACTTTTCACACCCATTTGAAAATGTTTAAAATTTTGAAAGTTTACAAAAGCATAAAGCATCCGAATGGATTTAAGTCGGGCAACTGAAGCGTACGTCTCATCGTAGTCGATACCTTTCTCTTGGTTGTATCCTTGAGCTACTAGACGTACTTTGTTTGGAGTAATTGATCCATCTTCATTTACTTTGTTACAAAAAACCTATTTAGTACCAATAATCGAATGATTAGCTGGCCTAGGAACAAGTTCCCAGTCCTGGCTCCTTTCGAATTGGTTGAGTTCTTCTTGCATGACGGAAATCCAAAATTCATCATAAAGGCTTCTAAAATATTTTTAGGCTCAATTTGAGAAATAAAAGCAGTGCTAGCTATAGAACCTCTTAAAGATGAACGAGTACTTACTCCGCGAGATACCTCACCTATTACCAAGTTTTCTGGGTGTGATGGTTTGAACTCGAATTTCTTCGGTAAGTCTTCCAGAGAGTTGGCTTCAGGATTGGTAATCATAGGCGTAGAAGTTGATGGTTCATCATCATCGTTGGGGATGGTAGCTGTACTATTCTCCTCATCAAAAGTAATAGTAGTAGATTCTTCTACTATCATTGAGCGTTTGTTGAACACTCGATATCCCTTACTCTTGGCGGCATAGCCAAGAAAAATACCATCGTCAGCTTTGGCATCAAACTTGCCTAAGTTATCTTTGGTAGTTAGGATAAAATAGCGACAATCGAACACTCTAAAATAAGATACAATGGAGGTCCTACCAAACCAAAGTTCATAGGGTATTTTCTTCGAAATAGGTCGAATAAGCACCCTATTCAAAATATGGCAAGCTGTACTGACAACTTCTGCCAAAAAATATTTCGAAAATAAAAATTTATTCAACATGACTCTAGCCATATCGCCAAGAGTCCTATTCTTCTGCTCTACAACACCATTTTGTTGAGGAGTTCGAGGACAAAAAAACTCATGGTCAAAACCATTTGTTTCGCAAAACTCTTTAAAATCAGAATTTTCGAATTCGCCTCCATGATCACTTCGGATTCGAGTAACCATGTAGCCTTTCTCGTTTTAGACCTTTTTGGCAAAGGTCTTTAAAACTGAAATCGTATCGCTTTTGTTTGAAAGGAAGAAAACCCAAGTGAATCTAGAAAAATCATCTACTATAACAAAAGCATAGAGTTTTCTACCAAGACTGGCTACTCTACTAGGACCAAATAAGTCCATGTGTAGTAATTCCAAGGATCTAGTAATACTTACAGTGTTTATGGAATGAAATAAAGATTTGGTTGCCTTATTCAGCTCACATTCGGCACATACCGTGTCCTTCTTGAATGTGATGTCGGACAGATCTCTTACTAGCTTCTTTGTCGATAGCCTGGATATAGTATCCATATTGGTATGACCAAGATGTTGGTGCCACAATAGTCTCTCATCCTTGTAGGCGTAGAGGCATCTTCCTGCACTATTAGTATTTCTAGATAGATTGAAAATATAAATGTTATCTTCTCTTATCTCTTCAAAAGCAATGTCTCCCGTTGACCTATCATAAATATAGCATTTATTTTGTCCAAAGTTAATATCATATCCATGATCAGCAAGATGACTTATGCTGAGCACGTTATTCTTTAACTCGATCACTAGGCAGACATCATTTATTTCAGGAGAATGAGGATAACAAATAGTGCCATTACCTATGATGTGGCCCTTTAAATTGTTACCGAGGGATACATACCCTTCCCTCTTCATCGATAGTGATGCGAAAAGATTTGTGTCTCCCGTCATATGTCGCGAGCATCCACTGTCGAGAATTTACTTGCTTTTAGTTGAGGAAGGAAGGTCCACCTACATCACGAGTAGATGTGACCTTTAGTACCCAAGTTTTTGTAGGTCCTGAAATGTTAGTCTTCGATACCCATGCATATAGATTAATATCAACTAATTTCCTAATTCTATACTGTGGTGAGATATGACCATATAATCTACAGTATGTGTAAGTAGCATCCCTATTTGTGTTTGGAGCAGGTTGATAGTGATGTCTATATATAGCACGGTGATAGTTATGTGGAACAGCAGGATAGTGACTAGTTGTAGCAGCAGGATGATAGTTATGTCTAAGTGTAGCATGGTGGTAGTTAGTAGGATAGTGACCATGTGTAGCAGCAGGATAATAGTTATGAGTAGATTGAGAATGATGTCTATGTGTATGTGGTTTACGTGCAGCATGGGAGTACGTATACATATAAGCACGATTATGTGCTGCATATGGATGACGTGTTTTGCTATTATGAGTGGTCTTGCGTTTTGTGTGTGTTTTATGACTGTGTGATTGGGTTTGAGGTTGAGCAACCTGTTTCTCCAATCTAATCTCTAATTTCTTAGAGGCAGCATTTAGTTTATTACACTTAGCATTTAGACCATCAATCTTAGCAATAGAGATATTGTGTTTGTTCTTTTCTTCAGCAATCTCTTTGTTGAGTGCTGAGATCTCACGTGTTTGCTTTTCAATAAGTGCTTCGACATCATGTAGGCTTAACTTAAGCTTAGACACCTCATCAGTGACTTCTATGGGTGGAGTGTCTCTAACATTATCAAGTAAGGAGGAAAGATTTTGAGTCTTTATTTCATATCCTTTGATTTTCTCCTTGGCATGCATATATTTACTAATGACTTTCTTGTGGTCCTTTAATAAATCATTAAACGCATCGCCAAGTTCATCAAAAGTAAAGTCGTCGAGAGTTTCGCTAGTTATCTTCTCGAATGTTGCCATTAGGCAGACATTAGCGGTGTCTTGAGGAGAGTCATTTTCTTCCCCGGAGTCACTTGCTTCGCTTTCGTGCCAAATACTAGTGTTGGCATACTTTCTTGAAGAAGGCTTCTTATAGGGCTTCTCATATCTGTTACCTTTCTTTGCAAAGGGACAGTCCTTTCGAACGTGTCCAGTCTTTTTGCAGCCGTCGTATATTGGTTCTTCCTCGTCGTCTTCTTGTTGTTCCTTCTTTCTTCGATTGAAACAAAGAAACTTCTTGAAGTTACGAACTAGAAGAGCTTGATCATCACCTTTAGACTTGTCGTCGTCAGTTTCTTCAGGATCATCACTATTCTGGCGGGCTTTTTGTAACCATCGGTGATAATGGTCCACAGGTCGAAGTCTAGAGACATAACATAGAAACTCATCCTAGTTTTCCAATAGGTGTAGTTGGTTCCATCAAATAGGGGTGGCCTATGAGTGGACTGTCCTTCACCATGGTTGGAAAATATAGGTTGGGTGGTTGCCATGGATCAGCTCTAGGATGTTAGTCCTTGTAAAGAGAACAGAGCTCTGATACCAATTGAATTATAGGTAGGCAACTCTAGAGGGGGATGAATAGGGTTTATAACGATAATGATCAATTAAAACTTAAACTCTTTTCACCAACAAAATAATCAGAGTAATTTAAATGCAGAAATAAAACAGTCAAAGAGCAAACACAAACACAGCAAGATTTTTAACCTAGTTTTCCTCGTGGGGGACTAGTCCAGGTCTGAGAACTTTAGCTCAGGATTAAAATCCACTATTTGTGAAATAGGGTTACAACCATGTGCCTTTTCTCAGAAGAGCACGCCAACTTCTTTTAATGATCGCTGTGGTAAAACTTGGACTTTTCTAAGTGACTTACAACTTCATGCACTTCAAACTTCTAGCTGAATCGTACTGAGCAACTTGGACGGTTGGGAAGTTTGAAAGCTAAGTTGGATGGGAAGGTAGAGCTCTTTAATATGTAGGCTTATATAAGAGAAGAAGAAGATAGGATTGTATGAATTGAAATGGAAGAATTCAAGGCCTATTTACAGTATTCTGGGTAGACAGAATTCGGCCAGAATTCTGTATCCAGAATTTAAATTTTGGCCGTTGGACAAGCAGTGAATAATCCCTAAAAATTAGCTTCCTGTAATTTAGGGGACAAAGTTCGACCCGAACTCTGTGTGGAGGCAGAGTTCGGCCCGAACTCTGTCTCCTTTGGACAGAAAGTTCATAAATGAGCTTTGGCTTGTTGGACTGTTTCGGCTATTGGCTAAGTGGACCTATGAAGGTTATGTCTAGCCCAAAGCTGCTCTGTATAACTCAACGTACATATGCCTATACTCAAAAATAATAAAATTAT
The DNA here is from genome assembly GCA_029216955.1 of Iris pallida. NCBI lineage: Eukaryota > Viridiplantae > Streptophyta > Magnoliopsida > Asparagales > Iridaceae > Iris > Iris pallida. The sequence continues at coordinate 8,910,122 of JANAVB010009399.1, forward strand.
AGACCCCAGAGTACACAAAGCAGCAATTCTTCAGGCAGTTGTTGACTTGAACTGATGTGATAAGTTGATCGAATTAGAGCTTGATGTGTCAAATTAGACTATGACAAATATTATTTTGTTAATTGTCAAGATTAGTTTGACTATGATCCGGTTTAGGTCAACACAGGGATGGCTACACGACCGTAGGTAAGAATCACCAAAGGGTGATAACTGTTTGCTTTAAATTATGTTGGCTATGAGATTTGCATGCTCTACTTCTTGTAGGCTATAAAACAGGAAATTGACCCTAAGGCAACGAGAAAGATCACTGTTAATAATGTTCTATAACATGATTACTTAGTGTTGTCTTCTTAGATGAGTTGGGCCTGCACCGCTCGCCAGTACATTGATGATGTACTGACCCACGTTGTGGGCAATATTACGGGTGCTTACGTATGGAAGAAATCGTTTGATCAGTACTTGGCATCGATAATTCAGATGGGTGTATAGAAGCTCTTCTTTCAAGATGATGTCTTCTGCTATACGGGACATAATGTATGGAATAGTGTAATTCAGTTATACCAGTAAGAATGTAGCCAAATTGGCAAGTTCATTGTAAAGAAATCGGCATATTCAGTTGTAGTCCAAAAGGACAAGTGTATACATTCAGTTGGCTATTCAAGAGTCTTGTAATCAGTAGTAAACTCTATATTCCGTTGCAAGTCTTGTAATCTATTATAATTATCAATAAGGAGATACATTTCTTCAGATCTTGTGTGACTTCAATTTATATGCTCGGTTTTGCTGTGCTATCGATGTTTTCTGATAAATACCAGGAACTGTAATGGTTTTGCCTTGTACAAGCACAATCTAGACTTGTACGACATCACGCCCAGTGGCTAGTTTTCGATCCTCCTAGATCGGGGCATGACAGATGTGACAGCCTTTTCTTCATAGTCAAGTGATGTAACTTTGGCATCGATGAGGCGTTGAATCTGTCCTTTCAACACGTAGCAATCTCGTGTCGTATGATGGACATACTGATGATAATGGCAGTATTTAGGGTTGTCCACCTTCCCTACTTTGTCGGGGTGCTTTGGTTTTGGGAGAGACAGCTTGCCACTCTTGTCAGCATATTAAAGAGTTCCAGTGTAACCTCGTCGTTGAAGGAGTAAGTCTCCCTCGACTTCTGCGCTTCTGCAGACTTGGGGTTCATGGTTACCGAACCTTTGGAGATGTTGTCGGTCATGGCTTGCTTGCCTTTTATGTCCTTAGGATTGTTGCTAGACGAATGTCTTCCCTTGTCTTCGAGAGAAGGAAAGTTCAGTCCCAGGAGCTGTGCTTCCTGGGCTTTCCTTTGTGCCACATCCGTCTCTGTAATAAAATGCATCCACTCTATATAAGGAGCACTGTGCCACGATTTTACCGCATGCAACATGTTCTTACGGCATGAGTCCATAAGCATAGGCTCGGGCATACCTGGCAGTAGCCTTAAGGCTGCCTAACGGAAGCTATCAATATATGTACGGATAGGCTTCTTTTCTCTCTTGACAACCTCCATGAGAGTTGACATTGTCATGTCCATCCCTCCTTCATAGATTCGATCTACGAATAGATTCTTCAGGTCCTTGAACGATGAAATACAATCGTTCGGAAGGCTGCAAAACCATTCAAAGGCTACCCCCTGCAGATCTCCTTTGAAGATGTTAGTGAGGAGGGTGTCGTCCTTCGGAAAGTACCCTGTTACTGAGGCAAAGTACCTCAAGTATCATCGGGGAGACTCCTTTCCCTCGTATGGCATACGTATCTGCAGATTGTACTTGGGAGGATAAACTATATTGTCCCACTCGGCAGGGTACGACTGTCGAATCCCCATCTTCTGGAGTGCTGCTTGCTTCTCTTTTGCATCATAGCAAGCATACAGTTCCTTATTAGCATGTTGTATCTCGGTTGACATTTTCAGGCCTGTAGTCGATAGAGTAGCCGACGATGGTCCCGCCTGATGGACGACGGACAGGTTACTGGATCTATCATTGGCTGCTGGACCAAGCGTAGGTATAGAGGCAGTGGGTGCCAAATTCTCCTTGATCTCCAGCATAAGAGAAGATAGAGTCTTTATTGTATTATTAGCGTATCTAGGCTCGTCTCGAGAGCTTCGATGCATTTCAGCTGGTCAGGTGCTTCGCTATTGTTCGCCTCATCACCCGAGACCACAAATACGGACCTTGTATGTGGATAGGTGGAAGGGATGGTAGAATCTTCGCTCTCTGGCTTAGACGTCCAAGCCTCGTTGTCTTAAGGATAGACAGGGAGGTTACGGTCTTCCTCGAACTTATTACGGTTGCTACACCCAGTATGGTGGCTAGCTGCGCCTGTGGAGGCATCCGTATCGTATGGATCCCCCTCAGATTGGAATACGGCATTGTCATACATAGTGGGAGGTTGGCTACCCCCAGCATCTGACGTGACACCCAACAAAGATTTGGAATGTGTGCCTTAGAACACACCTGTGCTGGGTATCTTTGCCTTGCTACTCTCGGGCCGCTTCTTAGGCTTGGTGGCCGATACGGGAGGATTCTTGGATGACTTCTTGAGAGTTTTAGAATCCTACACCGCAATTCACGTGGCCACTCAGAGTTCATCTTCTCTCTTGTTTGTCGACCCAGTTGAGTCTCTGACGTGTAGTCGACGTAGGTTGAGGTTTTTGAAAGACGGAGCGCCTCATCGGTGGTAGTACAGCCGCCAATTGACAGCAGCAGTTGATGGTAATCTAGGTAAAAGGATGCCTTGATTTAGGCGTATCCTGTACCGTCGATTCTTCTTCTACTTAGGACAGAACCAGGTCTTCCGTCATGGTACCCCCATTATACGCACAGGAAAGCTGCACGTGGGTACGATCAGAGAGGGTCTCGCGAGGCAGACTCCTATCATGCTTGCAGGAACGCTGCTCACACGAGTCTCTCTCTATGGAATGTACCCCCTGGCTTTCATCACAGAAAGGAGTGCTCAAGCGATAGAGGGGTTCAACTAGTCGAGGCATCGGAGCACGGGGACCAGTTTTGTATAACTTCCAATCGGCAGCACATGTGACTATCAATGCGGGCCTTTGGTCGGTCATAGGCATGGTACATTTGTTGTATGAGGCACGTACTGCCTTGGATTTTTTCCTACTATCCCCAGCGGGTGTATAGTATTTAGAATTCAATGAAGGCTCGCCAGATGGGAAGGCGATTATGTCGAAGATGGATCTTCTCGTCGGCAATGCTTCCGTCGTAAGGGGTTGAACCGGCGCGTGCTTTCTTTGGCGTTGTGCCTTCGTCAGGCCTGACATAGAGATACCTTCTTCCTCGCTATACTTTCCCAGGATGGGAATCGAACGAGGAGATATGGCTGTAGCAGCCGAAATCTTCTCCGGGAGTTTGACATTGAGGGGGTCCTGGATCGTAGTTCCCTCCGTCGTGTTGCTCATTGCAGCCACCTTGGGCCTCCAGAAACGTCGAGTATTCTTCTATTTTACGAACCACTTCGAAGGATTCAACTTCTCATCAGAAAGGAGATCTTCAAAAGCTTGTTGGTTGAAGCGTACAACCAGCATCTCCTGGAAAGATCCCAACAAGTTGTCGTCAGATTGTGTCACCGCCTTCTCGTTGGAGGAGAAGGTAGTCCCCAGCAGAGTCGCCATTTTGTTCGATATCACAAAAGGTTGAACGAACTTTTTGTTTATTGAACGTAAAAAAGACCTGTGTACAGAGAAAAAAAGTCCTAAACATGATATTCTATGTACAAGGAAAACACCTGTGTACAGAGAAGGAAGTCCTAAACAAGATATTCTAAGAACAAGAGAAAGAGTTTCTGGGAAAGTGTGACGGTGGAGATCGAGCACTACAGCGGCTCCTTTACTTCGTTGACGATCTGACGACGAGTTGAACTTGTTCTGACTTTCTGATGCCTTTGATGGAACTTTAGGGTTGCCGATCAAGAAGATGCCTGGAGCTGGAGATTTGATATTCGGTGGTCTCTCCTCTTTGTTAAAGGAAAACTTCTTCTATTTATAGAGGAAGAGAGCACATATGCAATGTGCATTAGGATTTTGAGATATGAAGGAATCTGTCGTCAATGTACGGTACGGACTTCTGCGGCGCTGACACGTGGAGGACATTGAGATTTCCCTCAATCGAGATCTCTGGTGGTTATCAAAATAACCTAAGGAGAAGACACATGGCGTGTACTGATTTGCTTGTTCGGATACAGCCGAGTAAATCTTGGGATTTCATCTCAGATTTGGATTCTGATTGATCCTCATATAAGATTTAAATCAATTTGATAAGATATCAATCATGATTAACTCCAATCTATCTTTGAGAGAGTCTGTTTAAGCAAACCGACTGGGTAGGACCTTGCTTTCTGTGCCTCTGGCGAGGTATGAGTACTGCTGAGCTTCTGGGGCGACGAGTAGACCGTTCTTCTGGTGACAATGGTGCCTCTGTGCTTTCAGGCGACGAGTGGACTATGCTTCAAAGACGACGGAGCCTTTGGCGTATGAGCGACTAGAAGACTGTGTTTCGAGCGACAAAGTCACTATGCTTTAGGGCGACGAGTAGGCTTGTGCTTCAGGTTGACGAGGTTACTATGCTTTTGGATCGGCATGCTGACTTGTGTTGGATACAATGGTATCTTCCAAGTCTTTGACGAAAGATAATTGAGCTTTTGAGTCGGAGCAGTGCTGCGCCGTTGGAGTTGAGGTGGTGTGAAAACATCACCAGTCAGCGCATGAGGTTGGTGCAGGAATGTAGCTGCACCTCTAATTGAAGGCATTGGCTTTGAAGTCTTCTTTCAAAGAGCAATGAATGATCGCTCCTTAATGAACGACTTCCTCTTAATTGCCACCGTTACTTGGGAAATTTTAAGGGTCCTAGGATAGTTTAGGACTTAGTCGAATGAACTTTATTTAATATGGTTCATCATGCTTAGTCCTAGGTTCATCCCATTAAAGTGAAAACTTTGATCATCGTCCATGTGGCCTACGTTTTGGACCATTCCAGCCCTATATAAGAGGGGGTTTCTTCTGAAGAGTCACGTCTTCTTCTTCTACTTGTCCTTCAACACCATGTTGGATCCAGACTTAGCTTCGAGCGGCGGTTGGCTTGCCTAAGTCGAATTATGGTTGAGGATTCCTTCGTTCAAAGGGGCTATGCCTTCATAGAAGAACTGTTGATGAGCCTCAGAACGTTCTGGAACGCTTCTCAAGAGGAGTTCGAACCTGGACGACGCCTTGGAGATCCTGACGACCTAACTTGTGGGTGGGTAGCCAACCCGAAGAGCCACAGGTTGTGCTCTGTCCTGCTCATTGGCGGCAGCGTGCTTTTGTTAGGCTAGAAGATCCTCGAAAGCTGATGTCCTTTTAAAAAAGGGCCTTCCTGCTGTGCTATGGCCTGAGCTTTCGGTGGGCCAATAGCTGCTTCCGGAAGTGCTACGCATCTGGAGGAGGGAAGCTGTAGTGGAGACTTTAATGGAGACTATATTCACATCTTCTATCCACAGTGCCTCTCTCCATGATGATCACACTATGAAGAGTAACCCCGGCGTAAATCCGTAGGAGTTTACAATTCGGCACATGTAATCACAAAGCCTTTTGTAATAGATTATTATAATTATATCTTTATGCAGTCTTTTATGTAATCGTGATGAGTCTGCAGCAGACTATTGTAGGCATGATTAATAAAAAGGACTTCTAAGCTTTTCACATGTTTGTGACTTTTGTCTTTGCTGTTAGTGTGCATGACCACCTGAGCCTCTGCGCCTTATATTATGCTGAGATTTATCATGCTTCTACACCAGCCTCTGTATGTGGTTCTTCAGGATGTAGTAATCCCGAGTCACGTGGTGGACGTACCGATGGTAATGATAATACTGGGGATCATCCACCATGTTTACCTCATCAGGACGCCTGGGAGATAGAAGTTGGAGCTTTTCGCGTGGTGGACGTCACTAAAAACGTGTCACGACCCACACCCAATGTAAGGGTACAAGTGCATAACAACGCCAAGCCTACATCATAGAATCAGCGGTAGAACGCTGTTCTAGGTCACTATCTAAAATAACTCACGCAATTATATAATGTACTTGTCTTAAATTTCAACTCCGAATGGAGGACAAGTATAGAAATAATATAACTCAATCACAGTCTAAGAACGATGGGATACACAGAATTCTGTAACTAAAAGAAAACAAATAAAAACAACTAAATGATAATATCTCAAAACAAGTCAAGTCTCAAATTATTACAATTCAAGTTCTAAACATGAATTCTATAGCAAGTCTAATAGACTTGTCTCCTGATCAATCCTGAGAGTCGAGGCCAAAGGTAGCTAATCCCTCTCCAGATCCATAGCAAGTAGGGCATGTATCCTCAGGGCTATCATCTGTAATATTTTCAACAGGTCCAGTCAGGACAGAAACGAATATATCTCATCAAGAAAATCCAAGTAAATGACAAAGACTATAAAACAATTATAGACAGTTATATTGATGAAGCATGGGAGTTTTAGATAGTTTAAGATGTAGAGCAACAGTTAAAAATAAGGAAAGTAAATGCTGTGAAACAGAAGATCATGTCAATGAAGACTGTAAATAAAAGCTAGCTGAACTAGAATAATGTGATATGAGTCCAGGTGTTACACTGTAGGTCAAGTGTGATTCCAATCAATGATTCAAGTATGGATATTCCTTAATGGTTCTTGTGATGATTCAGGTAAAGATTCTTGTGGTGATTCTAGTAACGATTCTAGACAATACTCAAAGTGTGTTTTAAAATAATGAGATCGACATATAAACGGCTAAGGGTAATCTGGCACATCATACACTGGCCAAGTCTGGGATGGCTATCGTTCTTGTATAATTCACAGGGAGGTGGTTCGAGTATTTGGCAATGTTTACATGTCTACTCAAGTATTTCCCCACCCAACTAGTACGAGTGAATCCATAACACGACACGTAAATCGAGAATAAATCTAGCCAGAACGTGAAGGTGCTTTAGGTGATTCTTGTAGTAGTTCTTATAATAGAGGCAAGACAAGTAAGGTGTGTGTGTCGTATACATGAATTCCAGAAATATCAATCCGTATTTGTAACAGAGAATCAAATAGAACTGACTTGAACTGAAATATAGAAATCGACAAGTCAATGAAAGAACTATCTGAGAATGTACTTGCCTGTTACCCTGAGTGACTGATGAATATAAATGTCCGAACCAGAGTCAAAAATCCTATTTAGAGCAACCACCGGTTACAAAGTGTCTAATATGAAATA